>CM037855.1:189173039-189224861 GCA_021234595.1 Delia radicum | reverse complement strand
TTAAGAGAAATAACGACTTTTATAGCTTTTTATAAAATTATATACATCTTTGACAGTAACATCTGCGGTTTGTAACCAATTGATTGTCTTTAGACTTTGATCATAATCTTCTTTGGCAAAAACAAAAAAAACCTTTATTGTCACAATTGTGATTATATTTAACGAATAATCAGTGATCGGACTGTCTGTCCCACTGCCTTAGTTTTTGCATTGAAAATATAAAAAAACCCCATTGTGATTTGTGCGTAAAATAAATCACGGCCATTGAAGATAGACCATAAAACATCTAATGATATTGTGAATCATTGGTATTTCTTAAAAAAAAGTTCATTCTTTTAAATATCTACACTCAGGGAATTAAGAAGGTAGAAGCGACTAAAAATAACACTTAAAACCACTACAAATGTAATTAAAAAGGCAATGACTACATTTGTCATAAAAATGACTAAAAATTGTAGTTATATAAACTATTAAAAAAATAACAAAATATTACTGCATCTATAGGGTGTTTTTTATAGAGGTATAGAACTTTGAAATGGAATAAAATAGAGATGAATTTTTTAAACTGACATGAAATTTACTTTATTCGAAAGATAATCTTCTGTGATTATAATTTAAATATGACTTCTGGCTACGACTGGGTTGGACTTAGTCAAATCTGGAGGTCCAATTTTCGATGACCTTTTCCAACATTTGTGGCCATATATTGGCAATAACGATGGGAATGTTGGCCTACAAGTGGTCAATCGTTTCGGGCTTATCGGCATAGACTAACGACTTCACATAGCCCTACAGAAAATAGTCCAGCGGCGTTAAATCGCACGATCTTGGAGTCCAATTCACGGGTCCGAAACGTGAAACTATGCGGTTACCAAACGTATCCGTCAATAAATCAATTGTGGCACGAGCTGTGTGATATGTTGCGCCGTCTTGTTGAAACCACAGCTCCTGCACATCATGATTGTTCAATTGAGGAACGGAAACGTCAGTAATCATGGCTCTATAGCGGTCACCATTGACTGTAACGTTCTGACCAGCATCGTTTTTAAAGAAGTACAGACCAATGATTCCAGCCAGCCCATAAAGCCCACCAAACATACAGGATGTAACGGTGTCTCAACATACACTTGAGGATTATCATCACTCCAAATACGGCAGTTTTGTTTATTGCCGTATCCATTTAACCAAAGCTAAGCTTCATCGCTAAACAAAATTCGTGCGCGATACAGAACTATGATTTTCAAAGTAAATTTGCACAATTTGGAAGCGTTGTTCAGTGTTCAGTCTATTCATGTTGAAATGTCAAACCAAACTAAACATAAATCACTTGACAGCTGACAAAATAGCCGCCAGTTAAAAAACTGTTGTCAACTGAAAGTTCTATAAAAAAACCTTTATAAGTATAATTTTAGCTGAAAATATAATTTAAGCAAACAATTTTCTGAAAAATATCATACTTGATTTTGCAAGACTTTTTACTAACTTTTCTACTAACTTATTTTTTTTAGTGTACCATAACTTTGTCAATTTTTCAGCCGATTTTAACAAATGAAGGCTCAATTTAATATTATTGTTTTAATTTTTTTTTGAAAAGGTTACTGGAATGTTGTGGTAGATTTAGTAGTAATTAGTGTATATTTACACTCACATAATAATGTCGATAATATTGACAAAAAATTATAGTTTAAATATCTGCAATTGCTTTACAAAAGTTGTGCACTCCAGCAAAAAAGATTTAATATGGTTATATTTTACTTTATGCAGTTATATAATATATAATCGTATAAAATTATATATCAAATATATAATTATATCTTATAATATATATAATATAATTATATCTTTCTTTATATTACACTTCATATAGTGCAATATGTGCAATATAAAATATATAATTGCATATGTGGTTACATATGGCACACGTAATTGCATACATTTGTATACAATTGTGTCTTATTGGATGTAATTGGATCATATTACATATTATATAATACATTTGGATGAGAACGAAATTCTGATACAATTGCATCAAACTATATCTAATTTTATCACTTTAGATCTAATTGTAAAGGGTCCGCCATCTAACTTTTTTTTTTCAACTAGTGCTTATTTCGTGAATGGTAACACTTAGCTCATGTCTGATTTGACAGATAATTAGTTTTATCCTTCCGCTGAACGAATATGGTTGTGTATACGCTTGAACAACGCTAAGAAATATTGCGACATTACTTTGAAAATCATGGTAATGAGCAAGGAGTGGCCGTTACAGTCAATGGCGATCGTTATCGGGCCATGTTGAACGAATTTTTGTTCACAAAAATTTAAGAGAAGGATATTGGCAACATTTGGTTTCAACAGGACGGCGCTACGTGCCACACAGCCGAAGCTACACTCGATGTTTTGCGCCCTGTTTTTGAAGATCGCATTATCAGCCGCAGAGCTGATGTCGTTTGGCCACCTCGGAGCTGCGATTTGACACCGTTGGACTATTATTTTTGGGGTGCAGTCGAAGATAAGTGTTACGCCAACAAGCCAGAGACAATTGACACTTTAAAAGACAATATTCGTGAAGCCATTGGTGAAATACAGCTGCACACAATCGATAATGTGCTTAAAAATTGGACCGATCGTGTAGGCTACTGCATGGCCAGCCGAGGCAGCGATTTGAATGAAATTATTTTCCATTATTAACCGGAAGGATTGTACTTTCAAATAAAAAAAGAAATTTGAGAAAATATTCAGTAGTTTTTATTTATAGCATTTTCAAAAAAAAAAAAGTTATTTGGCGGACCCTTTATTAAATAATGTATAATTGTATTAGATATAAGATGTTCTCACTTTTCGGATATAATTGTATACAATTCGCAAATTCACAAAAAAAAAACTAACAAAGAAATTCTATAATGGTATTCCCAATGAATGTGGTTTCTTTTCTTAAAATAAATCATAGAGTAAGTTCGGGTAATGTTTTTATTTTTATTATTGTCGAACTGTGTTCATAAAATGCATTATTTTTATTGTAAAAAAAATAATACACGAAAAAGATTGGGGACCCGAAAAGTCTACATTTTTAAATATGGAGGGTAATGTAGAGTAACACACTCAATAAAAATTTCGTAAAGTTAGCAAAAAATTAGTAAATTCAACTAAGTATTGAGCTAACACTTATTTCAATGGAAATGAAAATGGACTTGTTTAAGTCAATAAAATTTTGTGCTGCCGTTTATAAGATAAAAAAAAACTAAAAAACTTAGTATAAAATGTTTACTTTAGTTAACAAATTTTGCTGAAATTTAAATCCATCTTTTTTTTTAAATATATATAAATATTACAGGACTTGTACATAATGCAATTAAATAAAATCTTTGAAATAAACAAAACTTTTTATTAGTTAAATAACAAAAGATAATTATTTCCAATTATGTGTTTGTTGTAAGTCTTGTAATGATTGTATTCAACATCTATATCTTGTTTTTTTGTTTTTTTCTCCGTGCTATGCAAGTGTTTATCAGCACAATTTTGGTAGCAACAAAAACTAGTTAAACATTAGTTCAAAATTAGTTTTTTTTAGTGGAGTCGTTTAACAAAAACTTTTGCTGGAAACCCTAATTTCAGCAAAAAATTTACTGTAAGTTAGTTAAGCATTTTAATAAAACGGTTAACAAAATATTTAACTAAATTATTTTTTTTTTTACCCGCAATCAAATCTAAAGTGTTTTTTAAGGATTGAAATATAAAATAATTACAAAATTGATTTTAGTTTCGAGACTGTTTGATTAAACTAATGAAACTTTTCTTCACAAAGTAAACGAAAAATTTCTTAAAATTAATGAAAAGCTTTATGCAACTAGTTTTTTAATGAAGCTTCTTTATTGAGTGAAAGTAAATTTTAATAAATGAAATTCTATTTTTTTATTTTAAATTTTATGAAAACTTGCATTAGTTTAATGAAACGTTTTAATGTACCAGTTTAAGTGCAACTTCATTGCTTCTTTGCAAAATTAATTAATATCGCGTGTAAAATAATATCGACGTAAACGTGTAGTGCGAGTGCATGTGGCATTAGAAATCAGTTTATCTATACCACGGTCAGTGATTGCACAGAAAATTTCATATAGACGCAATCGAACAAATAAAAATATAGCAAATATTACATTATTCAAAAAAATTCTAAAAACAGGGTCATCTGACGAAGGTTCAATACCAGAAACTGCGCAGTCTGATTCAGAAAAAATTGAAAAATTTGCAATGTAGTTATGATTTTTAGAAAATACACTCATTCTTCTCTACCACGCCTTTCACAAGTAAACTGTTTTGTTTTATTATGTAAAAAATAGAATTTACTCTGGCGCGATTTATTACAAAAAAATTATTTTTGCAACAGAGAATAAATTCCATAGCTAATTAGATTTCCAAGTTATTTATTAAGACTAGAATACACGACCAATCACATTTATCGATCCATCAAAAATCTAAAAAATGTAAATATTTAATGTTTAAATATTTTGTTCAAAATTATTGATTTTCAAAAAAGTTTCATAAAAGTTAAAAATAGTTATGAAGCGAAATCTTTAATATTGTACAACTTAATACCATTTCACAAGTGAATAAAAATTAGCGAATAATAAAGCAAAATATTTTTGCGACGCAAAATTTATGACCTTTTTAATGATGTCCCAATCCATCAATTTTCTTGTATTTTTAATTATATATTTATTTTAATTTAATGATTTTTCTATTCAATTCAATACTCGAAGTTTGTGTCTTAAGTCTTGTGTTTTACGATTCATTTAAAAGAAAAATTAAGAAAAAAAAAAAAAATGTTTTAATTTTTGTATTAAAAATACAAACATTGTTTTTCGGACATTGTGTTTCGAAACAAAAACAAATATTATTTTATATTTTTTTTAATTATAAGTTTTTTTTTTAATTTCATTAATGCCACAGTGGGAATTAATGGGATAAATTTATATGAAGACCTTGATTTTTGTTATTTTCTCTGGCACTATTTGACCAAAAATTGCAGTTAAATAATTTTCTAACAGCCAAGCAAATTTAGAAATTAAAAACCAAAAGTTTTCCTAACCATTTAACTTCTGTTTAGTTTTATTTTATTTTAATTCACATCATTTGACAGGAAGTAAAAAAAGAAACTTTTTGCAAAATTTGTTTCAAAGAAAAAATTGTAATTATTAATAAAAGTGATGTAACGTGTATCATTAATATCTTTAGGCACTTATTAAACCTGGTGAATTAAGTTTCACAATAACGAATTTCGTATCGGTTTGAACCGGAGAGCTTTTTCCACGTTGTGCTTCTTGGCAAGTTACAAGAATAGATAGAGAGATAGATAGATAGATAAATGTTCTTTATTTCAAAATATACATTTAAGTTTACAACATTTTCTTAAAATTAATGAAATTGAACTTACGACAATGACAAAAGTCGTCTGTCGGAAGTATGAATTGATGGAAATTTTACAATTTTTATAAAAATCATTTGTTAAAGTATTTAAATTTAATAAAAAAAAGGAAGAAATTAGGCAAATTCATTTATTATAGCCTTGCGATATAATAGGGCGTTTTTTAATATAATTAACTAATTTATCCCAAGTTTCATCATTTACACCATTTAATATATTAATTATTTCGTTTTCTGATAAAATTACTTTTCCAAAAAATCTTATTCGATATTCTCTTAGAATAGGGCATTTTCCTAGGAGGTGTTGGATATCTTCAGGCTCGTTCATATTACATAATGTACATATACTTTGGATATTGTTGAAGCTGGTATTTAGAGCTATAAGACCACATCTTGCCTTGAAAATCCACATTATTTTACTGCGATCGTATGTGTTATTAAAGTAAGAATGTCGCATATTATGATCTAAATATTTGTACAATCTGGCATCGCTTGCAAGCACCTCATCCACATTTTCTGACGGTTTCCGTCTGTTATTTGAATCAAAAGGTTTGCAAAATTGTTTGACTAACTTACTGCATTTAAGTTTGGAAGATTCCATTCCAAACCATAGTTTGTTCCTAGGTTATTTAGGCTTTCCGCCCAGAAAACATTACTTTCAAGCACTTTTAATGATAATTGGTTGGGTAGTCTATTTGCTGGGTAATCAAACAGCGTTCTGTATACATATCGAAGATGGAGCTGAAGGGTGTACAAATGTCCATTTAATTTCCCTGTTTCGAGCATTACTGCGTATGTGGGGGTATTTATTTATTTATTTATTTATTTAAGTCTACGGAATAAATCCTTACAGACTATTAACATAATAATTACAAAATTATAAATTAATATAAGTACAATATTTTTTTTTTTATTTTTTTTAATAGTAGAATTTAAAAACAAATGATGTTGCGTTTAATAATATTAACATTTGAAGAAAAATCTAACAAATTATAAAGATTATTAAAATCATTACACATTCTTATAAACGGATCAGCATCAGCATACATTGACGATAGAATGGAGTATATAATGGAGTATAATTACGTGTTGATCTTGGAGGAACGAAAAGTACAAAATTTTCTAACAGGAAATCGGAGCATATATCACCATTAATCAAATTTAATAAAAATGTAACGTTTAGCATTGTCCTTCTACTTTTCAGAGTGGGAAGCTTAACGAGGTTTAGTCTGGTTGTATATGAAGGTAGATTATTAATGGTATTAGGGTAGGTGCTTCGTAAGCAGAACAGCAAAAATTGTTTTTGCACTGATTCAATTTTTCCAATTTGAACAATGGATAATGGATCCAAATCACAGATCCATATTCCAAAATTGGTCTCACAAGCGATGTATATAATTGTTTTGTTACATTGGAATCTGTAAATTCCTTAGCCCATCGTTTTATAAAAGCTAAGGTGCCACGAGCTTTATTAATCGTCAATAAAATATGCCGTTTTAAAATCCAATTTGGGTCTAAGAGAATACCCAAATCTAGAATATTATCTACTAATTCCAACTGAAAACCACCCAAAGAGTAAACACCAAAAGATTCTGTCCTTCTAGAGAAGCGCATATGTTTACATTTTTTCAAATTTAGTTCCATAAAATTAGAGCAGCACCATTCGTAAAAACTATTTAAATCCTGCTGTAGATAAATCTGATCGGAATTTTTATTAAAGCCACGAAAAATTTTAACGTCATCAGCATACATAAGAACGTTTGAAAACTTTATTACCGATGGTAAATCGTTGATAAAAAGAGAAAATAAAATTGGTCCAAGATGGCTACCTTGAGGAACCCCAGATGTTACAATAATATTTTTCGACGTTGTGTTATTAAAATTAACCTTCTGATTTCTGTCTTTTAAGTATGACTTTATCCAGCTTAAACAATTTCCAGCGAAACCCATCATATCTAGTTTTTTGAGTAAAAGATTATGGTTAACTTTATCAAAAGCTTTACTGAAATCAGTGTAAATGACATCAGTGTTTTCGCCTTTAAGGAAACCACGATTTACCAAAGTTGTTAATTGTAATAGGTTAGTTGTTGTAGAGCACCCCTTACGAAAACCATGCTGAAGAGGAGATATTATAGAGGAAATTTGATGACACAGAGAATCAGTTAAACATTTTTCGAAAAGCTGAGTTTTGCTATTCCTCTATAATTAATAACATTTGACTTATTTCCAGATTTAAATAATGGAATTAAAAAGAGTCCTTCCATAATTTTGGGAAATAACCATTTTTAATGGAGATATTAAACATTATGCTCAACGAATACGCCAAAGCATCTGCCACAGTTGATTAAGATGCAACTGGGAACACCATCAGGCCCACAAGTTGTTGAGTTTTTAAATTCTTTTAAATTTTTAACAATTTCATCAGTAGTTATATGAGGAAAAGTTATTAATTGATGTTCTGTAACTGGAAATGGATAATCATTCAAAGTGTCATATTGGGCATTACAATAAGTTGAACCAAAGAAAACAGCAAACATGTCACTTATGACAATATCATCTCGGGATTCACGATCGAGATACTTCATGACAGTTGGAAATCCAGAAGATTTTCTCTTAGAATTTACAAATTTGTAAAACGATTTAGGATCTCTTCTTAAATTTATTTTCATATTTTCCAAGTAATTATCATAAAGCTTTGTATTAAGCAAATTATATTCAGCACGCGTAACAGAATATTTGCTATAATCAGTTACTAAGCCAGTTTCTTTATATTTTTTAAATCGTTTATTCTTTAAATTTTTTAGTCTCGATAATTGTTTTGAGTTCCACGGTGGACCAGAATGATTAGCAGGAATATGTTTCGGGATACAATCGTTCATATAATTTAAAATAGTTTTGTAGAATACATCGATCATTGAATCAATAGATGTTGATTTGCCATTAGCGATAGATAATAAATTAAGCCAATTTGTATTATAAAACTAATAATTTAAATCATTATAATTTGCCTTTTTAAAACAAAATACTTTTGAATTATCATTACCAGAGTTTTGTTGATGGCAAACGGTAAATTCAGACTTAACTCAATAGTGGGATGGTATGGATCTTCCGGTAAGGTTACAGGGTCAGTGCGATTTAATGAATAATCTGTTGGCTCATTGACATACATTAAATCTAGAAGCCTTCCTTGAACGTTGTGAACACCATTGATTTGAAATAGGCATAAGTCTGACAAATTATTAACAACAGCAGCATTCCAATCCTTTGAAGTAAAGTCTGGTAATTTAAATATTTTCTTAACAAAGAACAGTTGTAGTTTATCAACTTCGTCAAAAAGAGAGTAGCCCCATATTTGAGCCGCATAACTTTGAACTGCTCTGCAAATGGCTTGAAACATTTTCCATTTCATAGACAAAGCTATATGATTTTTGCAGAAGAATACATTCCATGTTGACATTATACTATTCTTTGCCGATTTATTTCTTATTTCTAAGTGCTTTTTAAAACTTAATCTTGGCGTGAGTAGGACTCCTAAATAGCTGATACAATTTCTATTGGATTTCCCTTATAAAACCATTTCTCCTTTCTCGATAGTACACCGCCATTTCTGAACACCATTATTGCAGATTTCTCCAAGTTAACTTCCATACTCCACATTTCACAATATTGTTCAAGTCTGTTTATCATTCCTTGTGGGGTGCTGATATCATCTGCTAACAAAACAATGTCATCAGCGTAAAGCAACAGCCTTATGTTCATGCTATCTATTAGCAAACCACGCCTGTATACGTGGTAAATTCTTCTGATAAAGATTCGCCTGACCAAACCGTTGACTTCGTATTTGCGTACATATTTTCTATGAAGTTTACCATTTTCGTAGAAATACCCATGCTACGCAACTTGTAAAATAAAAGTTTTCTAGGCACTTTATCTAGGCACTTTTACAAGAATATCTAACAACTTTTCTTAATTTTGATTTTATTCTATCTTTTTTGACAACTTTGCCTTTCATATAAACATAAACATACAAGAATATTTTACAACTTTCCTTAATTTTGATTTTACTTTATTTGTTTTTTGACACTTTTGCCTATCAGATAAAACCTATTATCATTGAATTCTCTCCACCAGATATTAATTGGACATAAATGGGTTAATAAAAACAATAAAGTTTGGCAATATTTTTTTTTAAATTTTTTACATTAATTGTTTTTTTTTTTTTATACACCTATCCCTCGATTTATATTATACTTTTTTTAGACGATTTCACTTTCACATGATTTTTTTATTTCTCGTCTGATGATCAAAAGTTTCTGATCAGAATATAAACTTTAACTTCTTTTCAATTTTTAAGGTGAACAATTTTCAGAGAAATTTAACGAAAATGTTTTTTAAAGGAATCAGCATTTTTGGTTTTAAATTCCCGGGTAAAGATTTAAATATGAAGTCTAATATAATTATATCTCATTTGATAAGTTGCCATATAAAAACACATACAAATTGATCCGAAAAATGGGTAATTTGCATGCATCAAATTATATATAAATTTATACAATTTATCCGAGATTTGTCCATATCTGGGATATTTTTTAACTGTTAGTAGATATGCTTTTTGTGACTTAAAATTATGCTTCAAGTATTTAATTTGAAAAGTTTAATTTCTAGAAATTAATAATTTTAAAGACCCAAATTTATTTAAATGAAACATAACGAAATGTTTAACAAGTGTTTCACAAATATATATTTATGTGGTTTTGCCTTATAAAATGTACGCATTTTTATTTGAAATTATATAAAAGAAAAAACTTAATAACTTTCGTCATAAAATTAATATGCCCAGTCAGAAAAAGACAAACAGACCATTTCTGGCAAAGCAGTTTGGCAAGTGGCTTCCCAAGTGCTTTCGCAATCCCAAAAAGCCCCGGACAAAGAAAATTTGCAACGTTTGCAAAATGTTGGTGAAACCATGAAATAGGTGGTCTAAAATCGTTATAAAATGAAAATAAAAAAGTTAATTTATAATTTGTTTGGTCCCCCGTGACTCGAATCCTGGCCGCTAGATTGGCAGCCGACAGCTCTAACCACTGAACTAATGATACATATAATGCCTGATAAACTTACACTAAAATAAAAAACTAATTTTGATATAAGGTTTAACTAATTTACATTGTTACCAAAATTGTACTGATAAATACATTAATAGCATGGAGAACAAGTTAAAAGACTAGATGTAAACAAAAAAACAATTATTTTAAGACTTACACAAAATGCAACCGCGCTTCATTTAATTTTTTCTCTTGTATACTACATATCAACCAAAGGCACGCATGTACACATAAAATTTGTGAATATTAAAAATATAAATAATTAATAAATAAATTCAACAAAGTAATTGAAAAAAATTTACTAAATGAATGATATTTAAAAAAATTCGAAAATTGAAGATGGAGTTAAGAATAAAATACGCTTTGGTGCTACTGTACAAAACAATATTGTTATAAACTGATTATGCAGGCAATCATAACATATAAAATACCCTTTGGTGAGACTGTACAAAACAATAAATGCTAGTCACAGGTAGTTGTTTTAAAAGATAAAGGGTTTTTATGATATTTAACGACATTTTGAATATTTCTGTTTTGTATTTTAGAATTATCTTTATTTGAAGAATGTAAAATCGCGTCATACATAGAAATAATTTACATAATTCTGTTTGTAATATTTAAAATGCCTCATAGAGAATTTTTGTGAATGGAAAAAAAAAGTTGTTGATGCCAACAATGATGAGTTGTAAATACACAAACACAATTTTGTTGATTGTTTAAAAATTTTAAATTTTTGTTTTAAAAAATTTTTTTTTATGTAAAACTAGAATTTACAAGACTTTTAAATAAAATATTTGTTTGAAGTAAATTTGAATTTAAAAACGGGGTTGCTAGTATTTACAAATTCCATTGGTGTCAGCAAAACGGATTTTGAAACGCTGGTAATGCATCTTAAACAACTATTCGCCAGTAGAGTATTTACATTTCCGCGGTTAGTCAGTGGTATACTAGTGGTTGTCTTTGTGTACCATGGGCAGTTTCTGGCTGGTGGTTATATGTAAAGCCATATGTAATAAAGTCTTAACTTGCACATAACTTAGTTTGATTATGAAATATACCAAAATATGAACTATACCAAAATATGTAAATATGGAATATATAAAGCTTTAGAAAATTATAATGCAAATATTTTCAGTATGACTTCATATAACTTTAATATAACATACGAGGGCGGATCAATAAGTCCGTGACTTTTCGAACTTCCCTCGTAGTTATATGAAATGCAACACTGCTCCCATCAAGTACCACCTGTTAATAGACTACTGTCAAATTTTGAGCAAGTTCCGTCATTTACTTTGCGTTTAACAGCTGTTCAAAACATACAACCTCGTGGATTTTATTAAAAATGGAAAAAAGTGAATTTTGAGCGCTCAGTAAACATTATTTTATGCGAAAAAAAAAACCGTCAATCAAACCAAAGAAAGGCTTGATAAATACTATAGGGACTCTGCACAATCGATTTCAATGGTAAAAAAGTAGTTTACTGACTTTCGTTGTGGTCGCACAAGTACAAATGACGCTGAACGTTCTGGAGGGCCAATTGAGGTCAATACACCCGAAATTGTCGAAAAAATCCACGATATCAAGTTGGGCGATTGAAGGGTAAAAGTGCGCGAGATTGTTGATTCCATAGACATTTCATATGGCAGTGTGGTTTCGATTTTAAATGATCAGTTGAGTTTAAGAAAGGCAAGATGGGTGCCGCGTTTTGCCCTGAATTGACCATAAACGTAATCGTGGCCAATAAGGTGATGGCAAGAGTTTTTTGGGATGCACGCGATATAATCCACATCGAATACCTTCAAAAGGGAAAAAACAATAAACGGCGAATATTATGCCAACTTATTGGACCGATTTGAAGAGGATTGATTTAAAAAAACACAACCCCATATGGCCAAGAAATGCCTATTTTATGGACCTCGAAAATTCGTGGTTTTTGGAAGGGATACACAAATTGGAGATAAGTTTAAGAGTATTGAGCTAAAAGGAGAATATGTTGAAAAATATTTTTTTTTTTTTGCAAAAAAAAACTGTGTTTTATTCAAAAAGTCACGGACTTATTGATCCGTCCTCGTATCATTGGACTTCATTTAATCATATCGATCACTAGATATATGGATTATTATTATACGGTTTATGAAGTAAGATTTGAAACATATAATAATATCAAGTATAAAAAATTCTCTGAATAAAAGGTATCAGATGCATTTGTATGCTATAAGCCGTAATGCGACTCCATTTAAAGTCATATATGAAGTACTCATTTATATATGACTATATATATTTATTTTCACCCGGGTTATGATTTATAAGTTAAAATTAGTATGCAAATTGTTTGATTAATTTTTAGTTAATAGACACAGCATGAGTTAAAATTCGATTGCAATAGAAAATAAAAGTTAATTCAAGCTTAAGCTTTAAGTGTGCAATCAAATATTTACTTTATTTTAGGTACATTTTAGGAACCCTGTGATTTGAAATAACAATAGTTTAAACAACTAATTTACTAACGAATACTTATATTTTTTACGACATGGAAAAACTTTTGAATTAGAAAAAAAAACATAAAACCTCTTTCTGTTTAAACCTAATGAAATTTTCAACTTTAATGTATTTTCAGACGTTAGGTGCTAAAATCCGTACATGTACAAAAAAGTTATTACAAATAGTCAGCTTTAGAGATAGAAAGTAAACACAAATTAGTGGAAAATATACATTAATGAATTTAGAACTTGAAAAGTTCAATTGGTTTCTAGTGTTTATAATTTCTTCTTTAGTTTAACGTTATTTTTTTAAAAAGACTTTAAAATAATAAAAAAAAAATTGATATTGTAGGCATATTGAGACTTTTTTCTATTTTAATAATTTTTATAAAAAAAAAATTCGATTTATACGATATTTTCAGGAACTTATCTATCGTGCAAATCGAGGAACAATGTTATAAAATTTCATTAAAAAAAAAAAAAAGATTCGAAGTTTGTGTCTTAAGTCTTTTGTTTTTTACCATTTAAATTGTAGGAAAATTACGATTCACTCGAATTTTTATTTGATTACATTTAACTTTTAAGGTTTTTGTAATACTTTTAAGAATTTACTTTTTAAAAGTTAATATAACTTTTATAGAACTGGCTTTTTGTGGGAATACAAACAATAACTATAATAACAATTGTATTAATCGATTTTAGTAGATAAGTGCAAATTAAATAAATAAACAACAGTACGATAATTAAATTTATTAAGGATGGGGGTTGGCAAAAACAGCAACAACAATATATAATTGAGTTGTTTTTTCACAAATCAATTTATGGATAAACCTGTGCAAAAGCTTACACAAATACTAACAATGAGCTTAAATATACACTTTGTGACAAAAGAATACAGTACATAAGAAACTGCAGTTGCAACGACATTTTAAAGGACTCCTCAAAATTAGACATAACAGAGGTTTTTCTTAAATAATGAGTATTTTTACATTTTTCTGAGTATTTTTACATTTTTGAATACTCCTAAATATGAACTTTGAAATGAACTTTCTCAATTTTCTTGGTCAATACTTTGGCGATCGAGTCGGTTTTTCAAAACTGGTTTCAACTGGTTTTTTGTGTGTTGGCGGATTAGCGTTTTCTTAAAAGATACATTTTTGAATATCGAATAAACCGGTTTTTGCTGTCAAATAACCGGTATATTCGTAACTATTCTTTTAGGTTCAATGTATTAAATTTACACTTTTTTTGTATTGAGGTGGTTCGTGCAAAAGAGCTTCTTAAAGAAGCTTTTTCATAACCTCAAAAATTATTATATTTCTGTATCATTCAATTGATCCAATGTTATTATTTTATTATTGCGCCATTTTATATTTGATTATATTAACAAATAACTAAAAACAAAAACTATTTATTTTAGAAATGTTGATGTTTTTAAATCATACTAGACTAGTTTCTGCCGTTTTATGGACAGGCGTCATCAGTGATTTTCTATTTAAATTGTATTATTATTTGTGTCTTATAATTGTCAGATTGTCTATATATGATACATTTTTCAACAACCTGCTGCTGTAAGAATCAAGCCTGCGCTTCTTCTTACATTACAAACGTAACAATACCAAGTCATGACCGTTTAGCGATCACACCCAAGTATGGCCTCGAATATAATGCAGCTAAATTGCAGTTTTCTTTCTTATTAGCTTTTCTGTTATTGTATATTATACTCAGAAGTCACCAACACTAACAAACACAAATATTCTATGTTTAGAATATTGTTTATTTTACTAATCTCCTCCGTCTCTATTTATTTTTTTTTTTCAAAAAAGCACATGATTTCTAATTTTTTATTAGGCATTTTTAAACAATATTTGTATATTAACCCTTTATAGCCTCATGTAACATTACTGTAACAAACCCCAAAAACCCCGAAATAATGCAACTGAATTTATTTAGCTCGCTCAAATTTGTGTCACCCAATTGTGACATATCACTGATCAAATTAGTACTAAAAAAATATCATAGATGGCGTAATTTTTTTGACTTCCGTCAGTTTGAAGTTTGCATAATACGAATAGTGACAAGTTTGAACACGTGTAAATTTAAAATTTTATAAAAAAATACAAAAAGTGCAAAAAATTGGGTTGTTTTTATGAAAACCTGTGAATAATATTTTTACTTATTGTATACAATGCATATTTTTACATCTTTACATGAAAAAATTATATTTTTATGTTATGTAACAGTAATGTCACAATCCCTAAAATATCAAATAAATAATAAATAAAGGATATTTTTTTAATTTCTAAGTAATACGTTTTTTTTATTTACCTTAACCTTTCCCGTACCAAAAAAATTTTTAATTTTAAGTTCATGGGCTACAAAGGGTTAAAACTTTTTCTTTAAAATATTTGGTAAGTAAGTCGTTTTTAGTGTTTCCAAATCGATTAACCAATTAACCGAAAACCCTGGTTTTGGGCTAAATTTCGGGTTTTGACAAACCGGTTTTTTCAGTCGGTTAACCGGTTATAATTTTAATGTTAATATAAATTATTTCGAAAGCAAAGATGGTACAAAAACTTAGTTTTTAGTATTTACACCCGATCAAACTATGAGTTCATGTGGGTAGTGGATTAGAATGAGGCTGAAAATGGCCTAGCCGCTTAGGTCGAAAACGCGGCACTTCCTCTAGCGCTGATCCTCACAACATTTTTTTCGTCATTCTCTAATAGTTATTAACAATTAATGTTTTCTATTTATAATAGTAACATTTAAATTTTGATCTCAAACCTGACAATTCGAAATGAATGTAAAGTAGGTTTTCATAAAATTTAATGAAAAATTTCATTTTATTTATTGAAAACTGATTGCGACTAATGAAAAAGTTTCATTAAAAATTGTTATGTTAAATTTATAAAGCTTTTTTCATAAACTTTAAAGAAAGTTTTTATTTATATTGCGAAGAAAACCTCATCAGTTTAGTGAAAAAATTTCATGTAAACCTGTCTCAGAAATTCTCTCTGTGTAGAAACAGTAATGACATATCATGGACTACTTTTGCTGGTAGGATCCTTGCAGAAAAATTGCTAATATCTGTAAAAGTGTTTTGCTAAAACTCTGTGAGCTGATAAAAAAAATGGTTACATTTTTATTAAACAAAATTTTACTTAAAAAATTACATTATCAATTTTATAATAATGTTTTAGAATATATTAATATTCAGATTTAAGCCACTGAAATTAAATTGCTTAACTTAATAAAGTAATAAACCTATTGAGAATTAATGAAATCTAATTAAACTGCACTTAAAATATTTATTACTAATACATATACATTTCCAAAAACCAACTCCATACATAAATATTATAAAAAAACAACAAAAATATGTTTTGAGCGATAGTAAATATAAAAAAGTGTCAAGCAAGTTCCGAATTTAATCAACTATTTAATTGCTTCAATTAATTTTTAATTGCCAACATTTAAAATTTTCAACAAATCGATTTAATTGAAAAAAGTAGGGAAATATTTTGTTTGTGTTATATGTTACTGCTTTTCTACTCCGGGTGATGAATATTAGGAGATTGTGAAAGTTTTCAGATCCTTTTAATTTAGGAAATTAATTTTGAATCTATGTGAAAATGATAACTATTAAAAGAACCAGTTTAAGGTTCTTTGAACTAAAATCCTATATTGAGAAACAAAATTAAAGTACGATTCCAAAAATTTCCAGTTTGTGGGAAACATCTTTCTGATCATTTTTTTAATTTAAAATAAAACAATTCTAAAGTTGACTTTTAATTTAAAACTTTTTAATCCAACTGTGAACAACTACTTACACTCATAAAAATAAACCTTTAAAAATAGCAGAAAATGCTACTAGAAATAAGTTAAAGATGGTGTTGCAGAAAAAACTGCTAAATTAGCAGATATTTTATGCTAAATATAAATAAAATAAGAACAGCAAAAATTAAACAACAATAAACTTCACAAATTTTTTTTTATATTCGAGTTGGGCTTTAGTTAATTGAAAATAGCAAACTAGAAAAACTTTTACTAAATATTTGTTCACTAAAAAACAAACTAAACTCAACAAAAATTTTTGATAAAAAAATTGTAGATTTCTGATTTCAGAAGGGCAGATTTTTATTCGCATTAAAAAAAATTTAAAAATTCCGAATTTTTCGCTGATTTTTTTTTTATGTTTACTAATATTGAGCTAATTTTTTGCTGATTTTGGCACATTAATTTTTTACTTCTAATTTTTAATTAACAAAACCTTAACTGAAAATTTGAAGATGCGAAAGATTTATTTTTGGTATTCTTATCTTACTAATATTTAGCAAAAAAATGTGATAATTTTAGCAGTTTTTCCCTGCTACATCATTGTTAACTAATTTTTAGTAGTTTTAACAAAAATATTTACTATTTTTTTTTCTATTAATGTACGAAGAGTGAAAAATAATTGTTCATATACGTAGGGGAAAGTGGTGTACAATGAAACGGGTATACCTTGAAACGTTCCGTTTTTTGCGTATGTTTTGCACATTTTGAAAAAATTATCTTCTATATAGTTTTATTTAGCCTTGCGCCTATGTTTTCCATAGATATAGGTCCATAAATTACAAGCATGCAAAGCAAAAAAAAAAAAAAATAACTTAAACTTTATTAAACCCTGAAACTGAAAATTTGTACATTTATTTAGTGAATGAGAATAGCAGTTTAAATTTTTTTTAAAACACTATCACAAGTGTACCTTAAAACGATTTTAGAGTGTACCTTGAAACTAATATTTTTTACTTAAATTTTTATTTGAATTCTGGTTCACAGTAATAATTGATAATTTTTACCAAATAGGCGGTAACACAGAAGAAAATATTTCCCTCCTTTTTCAATTATATCGGATTGTTGGAAATTTTAAAAGCTGTCAATTAAAAATTAATTTAGTCACAAAACAAAACTTTGGTAATGGGTAGCGATAAAGTAATGCATTACCTTGTAATGTGTACTCCTTACCTGTATCATTATTTTCCAACAAGAAGTAAGGAGTTACCGATAATTGAACACATGGATTACCTTGTAATGATACCTCATTACATTTTACATTAATTCAAAATATAAAATAATGACTTACCGATCATCAATTACATAATGCATGAATTATGTGATTTTTTTGTAAGCATGAGGGTAAGGCGTATATTTTTGATATCACGAACGAAAACACGAAGCACAACAACTCATTTTTTTTTTTAATTTAACCAATACTCAGGGGATGCCCCCTACTCATGCAGTGCATTGTATTGATCAGGAAAATAGGGTATGGGAAGGAGGAAAGAGGGAGCAGTGTTTGTGGATATTTGATTTAAATTTTTCTAAATTGTAAGTAACAAGGAAGACTTCTGCGGGAAGTTTGTTCCACATACGAATCGTTCGACTAAAAAACGAATTTTCTCTGTAATGCGTTGTGGGAAACACAGGACAATCAACCACAAACGGATATGCTCTACTAGATAAGCGAGTATTACAAATAAAAACACGGGCTCGAGGAATAAGTTCACTTATCTCAGATGAGCACCTCCAATGGTAATATCGATAGAAAAGTGTCACACAACCCACATTCCGACGATGCTCCAATGAATCAATAGAGTTGGATACACTATTGTCATTGATAAGCTTCACCGCCCTCCCCTGAACACGGTCCAGAAGCTTCAGAATAGACACTGAAGCCCCTGCCAATATATGAGAGTTGTATACATTTTAAGCAATAAAATATTATATGTATCGATAGCTCAGTTGGTAGAGTTCTCGCCCAACTAATTGTTAAATACCAGAGACCCCCAGGTTCGAATCCCAGCATGACCACGTTATTTATTTAATAAAAAAAAAGTTATTTATTTATTTAAATAAAAAAAAATATCTGTAAAAAAAATTTGTATACATTTTTTTTTAAAATCTATTTATAGACACATTTCTTTTTCCCACCATGTTACCATATAAGTAACCAGTTACTTTACCCCCTACAAGGTAATGAGTCCACCCATTACTTTTAGGCTCATCGCCTGTAAAATTCATCAGTGAAGTAAGGTGTAATGTAATGCGTGCAGCCCTATGTCGATACATTACTTTACCCAAGATTCGGTAATGTGTGGTTTTGCTGGGCCATTGCTTAGGCAATGAAGTAAGGTGTAATGTAATGCGTGGAGTCCATTACATTACCCATTATTTGCTTATATCTGGGTTTGCTGGGTATACCCAGGGAACTTCTGCTTTAAAAACATGTAGTTGTTTGGGTTGTAATACAGTTTCTTTATTTTTAATGTAAATGTATGTCATTTGTAGAACAAATAAAATTTTTTACTAACCTTGTAGTTCATTTTAAAAAAAACAACCACATCAAATGACGTTTTTACGATTTTACATTAATTTTTAACAGTTGTTTTTTGTTATTTAAAACAATAAAAAAATAAATAGTTGTTATTTTTTACTAACATATGTGATAAATTTTTACTAAAATTGTATTTCATGTTTTGATTAAAAAACAAATGACAATGTTAGTTGAATTTACTGAAATCTAAGTTGTCCTTTCTTTAAGTGAAATTTCATTTGTTTTTAACTACATTTGCGGTGGTCTTTACCTACATAGTATTCTAAATGTAGTATAGTTAAATTGAATAAATACTGATGAACGTCGTATAAAAACAACAACTTTCCACTATAAAAATTAATGTTTCAAGGTACACTTTAACTATATCAAAAATGTAAAAATTTGTGATTATTTTGCCATTTTAAAATTTTTTTTAAATTTTAATGTAGATGATTTAACTACTCTTAAAGACAAATATATATATCACTTTAAACTGAACTTTTACATGTCGTTGTCTGCAGAGCTATCGCTGTTAGCATATCAATCGTTTCATGGTACACTACATTCCCCTACAATTTATTAAACATTACATGCATGTTTGTGTGTTTGTGTATTTGTCTATCTATGTAGGAAGTAAAACAACAGGAATCCTCTTAAAGATGATGAATATCTTTCACCTAAAAACACGAAATGGTCAACATCAACACGACTAGTAGAGTTAACTGCTCACGTCAAATTGCTTTGCAAATACGCTTTAAAATGTTCGTTTGTCAGTTTGTTTGTTGGTTTGTGTTCATTTGTGCGATCATGTTGATTTTTATATTTTTGTATTTAGTGTAATTTAAGAAACTCAATGAACAAAACAAACAAAATCCGCATGCATCACACTCAAACTATCGAGATATTAATATATGCGGGTAGTCTGAACACAAATTGGAGGAGGGAAACAAAAAAAAGTAAAAGTATATCAAATGGTTAACACAGACTTATGTAAGACCCTCCTATATTTAAAACTGCATTAAATAAAACTTAAACATTTTAAAAGATTTATAGAAAATAAGTCATTAATCAAATTGATCATTTATAAATTAAAAGCGATATTTAATAAGATATTGCGTTATAAACATCTCAAAATGAAAAACTTTTGAAATGCCAACATATGAAATCAAATAGATTTGCCTAACACCAAGATCTAGTTTGCCAATGTATTGAAAAGCTACCGATTTCTGGACTTTTCCTGCCAGTCTCTGACATCTGCTATAACAATTTGAACACACTTTCTTATGACACATTTTTATTTTTCAAATAACTTTTTTTCTATATACTTTGCATATAAAGTTAAGGGGTTTACTCTATTTAGGTTTTTTTTTTATCTTGCAATGTTTTTTTATTTTACATTTCGATAGTTTAAACTTTTTTCTATATATTGTGAAAATGTTGGCGAAAAATTCGCAGATTTAAAAAAGTTACATCTTGTTAAACAAACTCCTTGCCCTGTATTTTACCTGAGCAGTATTTACTTTAGATGCCTTTTAAATAATACAAGATGTTGAAAATCGGGTTTCATTGTGCATCCTCAACGGACAGACCGATTTTGAATCAGTTTTTTTGTCTTTACTATCTATTCTACTATAAATATATCGGTCATTCTACGCCAAATCAGCGAACATCTGACCTTGGGTTTTCCGATTTCAATTAAATTTTGCATTCAGAAACTATGTATATATACCCGCTTAAAGGTTGACGTTTTTAGTTTTTCAAATTTCGAAAAATCCACGGTTTTAAGAGCGATTTCTTTTTTTAAAAAATGAGAAATATGCAAATTTTGTAAGGCTGTTTATTCGTATTTTCTTTAATTTTATCGCATCATCACCATTTAAATTTCATTATAATGGAACAGTATTCTACTTTTATACTGTGAATTAATTTTTTTTCCAGCGTTCAAGAGAATTGCATTTTTTATTGAATTTATTTAAAAAATTTATTTTTCTAAGGTCTGGCCACTCTCAATTTAAAAAAATAATGCTTATATGCAAAATATGGAATCTGCTGCAAATAGTTGCATATTAATTTTTTTTGGGTCCCGGGATTTTTTGCAAAAAAGCTTGTAGCACTTTTATATAGAAAACACAGCAATTAGTTATTTTTTTTTTTCAGATTTATTAAGATTAAATTTAAAAATTTAATGTTAAGGATCCCCCTTTAAACGACTCTGTTTTAAAAATTACACTCATAGAAATAAACCTAGAAAACTAGCAGAAAAAGCTACTAAAAATTAGTTAAAAACGACCTTGCAGAAAAATCTGCTAAATTTAGTAGATTCTGTTGCTAAATATTAATAAAATAAGAAGAGCAAAAATAAATCTTTTAACTTCACAAAATTTTAGTTATATTCGATGTGAATTATAGTTAATTGAAAATAACACTTTATTCTGTAAAATTTGCAAAAACTTTTACTAAATATTTTTAGACTCAAAATAGCAAACAAAAACTGAAATATTGAAACAACTTTTTTTTTTGCTATATTTACCTGAAATTTAGTATACTGTTTATTTTGCTAAACTCAACAAGACATTTTGCTAAAAAATTATATATTGCTGATTTCATAAGAGCAGGCTTTTATTCGCATTAAAAAAAAAAAAAAAACTTTAAAAGTTACACATTTTTGAATGATTTTTTTTGTCTTCTAATATTTACTAACTGTGTTTGACGATTTTAGCAGATTATTTTGTTTCTTTCAATTAACTAAAATTTAGCTCAAATATAACCAAATATTTGTAAATTCAACAAATTTATTTTTGATATTCTTATATTAATAATATTTAGTAAAAAAATCTGCTAATTTTAGCAATTTTTTCTGCACGGTAATTTCTAACAAAATTTTGGTAGCTTTTTTTTTTGCAATGGTTACAGAAATATTTCTATGAGTGTATACATTAAATGTTGAGGATTTCTTCTGTAGGTGAAAGATAAAAAATCTACTGAAAAATTCACTTTTAAAAACTTTAATTTTCAACCCTTGCAAGCGCACGTTTGCTATCGAATATCAGAAAGGGGTTAAAAATTAGTAGATTCTTTTTTTTTTGTCATGTAGATATTTTAAAAATTAAATGTATAATTTTTAACAGAGAGACATTTAAGAGGCTCCTTAGCTCAACTTTTTTAAATTTAATCTTTTTAATTTTGAAAAATAAAACAAAAAAATTACAAATTGTTGTTTTTTCTATGGATACATGATGCAAGTTTTTTTTCAATTATTCATCAATAACAGATAAACCCCGGAACCAAAAAAAAAAAGTGCTATTTTTTTAAAAAAATTCCATATTTTGCAATTTAAAACTACCGGTAACTCAGTACCGGGTTTTTAAGCTAGTGGAGTACTAAAAAATAAGTCCCAAACGTAAATTAAATTTTTGCCTACCCGATTAAAAAAGTTCCGATATAGGTATATAAAGGGTCCGCCAAATAACTTTTTTTTTTTTGAACTCCTGAACCAATTGGACTTTGTATGGCGTCATACCAAGGTCTTTATGCAAAATTCGTCTCAATGATGTCTCCGAAATGTTCAATTGTTAAGAACGACGGTGAATTGATGTTGATGCCGCTTCACGCACACTTTCTGCCACAGCAGCAATATTCTCGGGTGTACGCACTGTTTTTTGGCTTTTCACGCTTTGGTTTATCGATGAGGATGCCAGTTTCTTTCACTTTTTTCACAAGATAACGAACATACGGACCATATTCGTTCAGCGGAAGGATAAAACTAATTATCTGTCAAATCAGACATGAGCAAAGTGTTACCATTCACGAAATAAGCACTAGGTGAAAAAAAACGTTAGATGGCGGACCCTTTATAATCAAATATAGTCATATATATAATTCCTTATCACATCATATCATAGCTGATCCAAAAATGGCATACATAACCTTATCTCATGAGATCCCATGGTATCTCATCTGATATAATTTTATGGGTCTATCTAATTTGATCAAGTTATATATAATTTGATAAAATTTGATATAAATTCATAAAATTCTTTGGAAATCCGCACTAAAATTTTGTTTCACATTCCAAATAATAATCAAAAATAAAAAATATAAATCAATTTGTTAAATAAGTTCACAATTTGTTAAATAAGTTTTGGGATGTTAGCACATTTAATTACTATAAATGCAATTAATGTTTATCCCGATGAAAATAAATTTAAATAACAAATATGCAGGTGCTTGTGCTAATTTAAATGTAACTGACACTAATAGAAAACATATGATTTTCTATTGTTGATTTACTTGAATAAACGTCACTACATTGCTAGGTCTGTCAAAAAAACAGAGTAGTATTTGGAAGATGACAAAGCCAATTGTGACAATTTTTGTTGTTGTTTTGGTTTTTCTTTGATATTTTAAATTTTGAATCTCGCTCCTAGACGAGGACAAGAAATTCTCATTGAGTTTGTGATTTAACATAACAAATATCTCTAGAAATTCTAATAACAAAGTCCCCTGAAGATTTCCTTAGGCAGGAATGAAATCCGGATAGGGACACGCCTACATCAGATTGCTTTTCACAATTTGTTAAATAAGTTTTGGGATTTTAGCACATTTAATTACTATAAATGCAATTAATGTTTATTCCCGATGAAAATAAATTTAAATAATAAATCAATGCATTGGAAAATTATGCGTGATTACAATTTGACTATTATGTGCTGCCATATATAATTATATGTAGCTTTGTCTTAAGATGTTTTGTCTTTTTATTGCTTTTTTTAAGATTTTCTGGTTTAAAGTAATTTTTTTACTCTTGAAATATTATTTATTCTATTATTATTTGAACTTTTGTTTTTAAGCGTAGCCTTTCTAAGTTTTCTACTGTATCTTAGAATATTTCTTTTGGCTTTAATTTCATTGGATTTTGTTTTTTATTTTTTTTTTTGTCATTTCTGATAATATATACAAAGAGATTTACAAAGAGATTTTTGTTTTTTTGTAAATTTTTCCATGTTTATTTATATATAATTATATATAAAATTGATATAATTTTTCTTTTTAATTTTAGCAAATATTATTATATATTAAATTAGTAGAATTTGTTTGGTTTTATTGTATCATATATACTTATATATATTTATACATGGAAGCTGTATCAAGTATATATGATGAGATAAAAAGACCAGCTTATATATAACATTAGATATAACGATGTATGATGATATATAGCGCTGTATTAAAAATGTTCGTAAAAATTAATATGAAATGTAAATATATATCGTTACATATGGCCATATATGTAATTATATATAAATATATCAAGACATATATGAGTATGTATGAACTTTTTTAATCGGGTAGTTTTTTCTTTTAAAATTAAAAAACAGCGATGTTTTTTTTTGGTGTTTCTTACATTTTGATTGGGTCTTTGTGCCATTTATATACAAATTAAAAAATTTAAAAAGCTGCTACGTTAGGAACTAAAAAATTTATTCGTTTGTAAAAATGTTTAATTTTTTCCTCTTATGAGTACTTATGGCTAGACAGTGGCAACCAATTTTGCCTTTAAAAACAATGTCAATAATGAAATGGTCATCAGGTTGTCCATGGTAGTCGAAATTTTATAATAGAATTTTTAGAATTTTTGGTATTTGGTTTTCCTACCGCCAAAAGATTTGTTTGAATAGACCATTTCAGTATTTTTGTATTATTATTTAAATTATATTTATATTGATTTCTAAAGAGAGTAAACCCCTTAATGATTATAACTAAAAAGTAATACGATCATAAATTTACACTTACAATATTAAAAAAAAAAATATATATTTAAAAATATACTTACCACTGTGTAAGTATGTTTTTTTTTTATTATACCTTATCATCACTTTCACTTATAATACAAATAGTGATATAATGGACTCACTTTTAGCCATATAAGAGCTTAGAGCTTTTCGAGTTTCCCCCTCTTTCGGCCTGTTGCAGCCAGTGACAGTGCCACTTTTCTATAGAGTTATGTACCACATATCTTATAAAAGATTTACAAGCATCATAATAACATAAATAATTTTCTAATGAATAATCAATAAGAAAATAATCGAAATTATGTATTAGATAAAATTATTGATTAAATAGTAAATCATAACTTTTATGTAAATCACATATTGAGAAAGTAATGGAAAATTATCTGACAAGGAAACTACGCAGTGGTGAATCCTCAGATTTGAATTAAGCTGGGATATGTTGTAGGGGACAACAGAATATTGGATGCGTAGTTTTTTTTAGATGCTCAGTCTAAAGGTTTGGGGTTAAAAGTTGGGGTCAAGAATGATCCAATTTGAGATTTATTTAATATATTTCCTAATGTATATAGGTTCTTAAATTATAGTCAAATTGTGTATCAAATGAAAGGTATTTTAGAGACGCTTCCACTGGTCCGTTAGGGTGTCCCTTAAAATAAAATTGTCATTACAGCCCAGTTTAATTACAAATGGTTCCAAATGGAAGAAATCCATTTATTTCTTTTTTTTTTTTTTGAAAATGTTAACTTGTTCCCAAAATTCGAAGATTGAAATTATTAATCATTGAAATTATTAAAAATTTCTAAAGTGAATGAATGATTGTGAAATGTAATTGACATCTCCCAAGTCTGGGATCAGAAAACAGCAATGTGTTACTGAAAATATCTTCATTCTATGATTGCCTTGAACATTTTTCTGGAGGCAAGCAATTCAACATGTTGAAATCTCGACTCCTCGCTTCCTGTGCTTCTTCTGCTAGTCTACCTAGAGGAAGAATGCTTGATTCAATGATGATTAAAAAATGTTATTTTCTAAATTTGTAATTTTTCACAAAATCTTCTGCCCTAACTAAAATATTAGCAGTATGTCAAGAAATTCATACATAATATTAAAAACACTTTGTTTCATAATGCGAAATCAAAAATAGTTCTAAATCAGCGTGCAATTTTTTGATTTTTTTTTTTTGTGCATTACATTTAAAACTTTTTTCATATTAAAAGTTGTATTGATTTTTAAAATACTTAAAAAAAAAATTTTTTAAAGATATATAACGTTTTTTTTTTTCCGATGCCGATTTTGCCAAAAAAATCATCTTTTCAGATGAAGCTTATACTGCATGGCCAGCCGAGTCAGCCATTTGAATGAAATTATTTTCCATTATTAACCGAAAGGATTGTACTTTCAAATAAAACAGAAATTTGAGAAAATATTCAGTAGTTTTTTTTTTTATAGCATTTTCAAAAAAAAAGTTATTTGGCGGACCCTTTATAAATACTTTTTTGGCCAAAAATTTAAATTTTTCATAAATTTTTTAGGTTTTGAATTTTAAGGATTTTTCATGACTTAACTAGTAAAGCTAATTTAAAAATGTTTGATGTTTGTTTTTCATAAAGTATCATTAACATGGAGAGTTTTTTGTTTTCAAATCGAGTAATTAATTAATAAAGTTTGATTGGTAGATAAACCAAAAAAAGTCATGGCAAAAAAAACAAAATTTTTATTTTTTAAATTCAAATAACGTAGAGTAGAGGAGATAACCTGTCACTATACTCACATTTTTTTTTTTTTTTTTTTTTTCTTTATCTTACAACGTACATTACTCGATGCTAATCATTTTAGAAATCGGTATACATTTACAAAATTTACACGCCCCAAAAGATTTTTTGTACACGAGGAAGTCAACTTTGACAACCTGTACACCCTGTACTAAAACAGGGTGATCCTATCAAAATACATAAGACTAACACCTCTTTTTTATTTTTAGTTCGATTCGTACAGATCGGATCAGTAGAAGTTCTATTTTTACTATTTTTTTTATTTTTAAAAAATCCGGCTTTTATATAAAATTTTTATATAAAAATTGATTTTTGGTTAATTTTTGCAAGTGATTCCAAATTTAGCAATTTTTCTCTCTAGAAGCTTAATGTATTGAGTTAGAGCCGTTAAGAGTTTTTCTTGTTTGCATATGGCAATATTCAATGATTCCAAATTTATTTCAATTATTTGTACAAATAAGACTTACAAAGAAAGTACTCGATCCTAAACACTACGATTTTGATGAAATTTGGATATGTGATAAAGAAAAAATTCGTAGATCGACCTGTACCGGCATTTCAGCCATCTCGTTAAGGGTTAAAATCGTGTTCAAAAATTGACCGTTCCTCCTTTTTAAGGTATTTGAACCAAAGTAACTATATGCAAATGTGGTATAGCTGAAAATTAATTTTTAAGTGATTTTTCATGGTACCATTTAGTTTGGTACTTTTTCCTTTTTTAGATTTTTTGTGTTAAACATTGTATAATCTTCGAGGTACTTTATATAAAGAAGATACTGCTATGGCTGCCAAAATCTCCTATGTTTTTTCTTATTAAATTTAAGCGAACACGTATATTTGGGTTTTCAACTTTCCTGCCTTTTTACGTTTAACAAGATTTTTCCGGAAACTGTACTCTTTTAAAGAGTTTCTATGTTAAACATAGACAATATGCATATCAAATTTCATATTTTTGAAAATACATTCACGCTGAGTAATTTATTTTTTAAATTTCATTTATTTCAAATGTATTCCCATGCAAAAAAAGTTTTAATAAAATTATTTTTTTACATAATACTATATTTTTGTATATAAAATATATTACATATTTTTAAATCATGTTATGTATTTCATTATAAGCTTTTCAGTGATATATAACATGATATACATTTAATGTACATAAGTGGATATAAAGCGAATATAAGTTATTTGAGTTATGCTCCCTACAAAAAAGTACCAAGAGCACTTCCGTACTACTTTTACATGTTTGTTTGCAATGGTATGTCCATTTTCTTTGCTGATCATAGTCAGTATGTATATAAAAATGTTTCTCTTGAATAGTAGATTATTATTTAATTTAAATAATTCTGAATATTTTAAGTTTAAAGAAAGCTCCCGTATAAATATTCAAAAAACATTTCCAAACACTCAATCACATTCTTTTTTCGACCGGACATTCAGACGGCACTTTTACTTTTCGAGCGCATTTGCACGAAGAGATTAAAAAAAGCTCGTTCCACTCATCTTCCTTAAAATGCAATCGATTTTTACGTTATCGCGATATCGTTTAGTCAAACATACGATTTGTTTACGAATTGACGGTCTGTTTATTATAGGAATATGTGCACTTTGCCATACTTTTACAATGTCATTAATTGGACAGCTGTAAAATTTGGAAAGACCGAATCTGCGATTTTTGTTTCGAGCGCGCAAAAATAATAAATGTTGTATCACACCGCGGTTTGTCGGTTATCTATTTCGGTTTAATTCAACTAACGCGAAAGGCATTTTAATCACGACACAATGAACAATTATTTAAATTTTTTTTTAACTTAAACCCAACAATATTGGAACTGATATACTTAAATTTTACAATTTTTTTTATGCATGAAATTTTTCATACAGCATACTTTGATTTTATATTTTTGCATTTTTTTCTTTCTTTAGTCCTATTTTCATCCATACATGATCTAGAAACTAAATCCGCTATCATATTAGAGTTACCACAAAATTGCATTTATATATATTCCAGAGCACCGTGTAAAATGCATCTAATTTGCAAAAATCTAAATTATTTACATACACAGATGATGTTCTTGGCAAAAGAAAACATTTGATACCCATATTGTCCTATTTAAAATGAAGAGTTACCACCCCATTGCATTTTGTCAAAACGCAAACTAGCACGAATTTCAAAAAAAGCTGAGACCCGTATTTAATTAAATCGGCTAAAGATTAAAATATGTTAATTTGGCATTTTTATTACAAACAACCCCGAACAAAAATTCAAAAAGCGTTTTTTTTACAGAATATCCTTAAAAAAGGACATGGATGATCGTTCTTTTACAAATTGTATATGGGCAAACTTCAAAAATTTACGGCACCTAGACATTTTTTTTTAAGTTTTTTTTTGTCTGACATCAATGTCGATTTGCGTGTGTATAAAACCGATATTTGAGCATATGAAATCCGTTCGCGTTAATCATTTTTATTAAACGGCGCAAATTTTACGGCGGTTTTAAAGTTAAAAATTAAAAAAAATGTTAAAATTACAGTTTTTGTTAAAATTGAAAAATGATAACGCGTGTGGATAATACCCCTTAAGGGCTTTCTTAGCACACTAAGATATTTGTAAAAGCTTCAATAAATTTTAAACTACACTGAAAAAAATTTTTTTTTGATCGTGTATGCATATAAAAATTTATTTAAAATTGTTAAACATTTTACAAAATTACGGCTAGTATAAGACATAATTTGCAATATTTTGGGATAAAACTATTTGCCTATCGCTAATGGTTTAAGAGATACAACCATTTAAACTTTACCACTCATGATTTTTTGTTATTTTGATTTGTTACCTTTGATTTTGTTACCTTCAAACATTCACAAGATTTTCCACATTCTTTGCAATTAAAATTGTTCTGCAAATTGGAAGCTGTAACTAACGTTTCGTTAGTTAAATCTTGGGTTTCAGTGATAGATTCTATGCCGTTTTCAATTTTTTTTAATACGCAATTTTTTGTTTTGATGGCACTGTTTTTATTATTATTGTTATTTAAAACCGAATACCTAACTGACTTTCTTACACCAATTTGCGATTTGTTTGTTTTTTAGTTGTTTTTTATATTTTCAGATTGGCGATATTCGCGTCTTTTATCGGTTAATTTGTTTCGCTTCTCAGTTTTCTTTTTACGAATTTCATGTTTTTTTTAACGTATAATCTGAAACCATTTTACTAATTTTTGTTCGCAACTGTTCACGCACATAAATAAAATAAACTGAATTGAAACTCAAATATTTATTCTTAGGAGCATTCAGCAAAGGCTACTATGATCATAGTAGCAAGTAAAGCAAGTTCTTAAAGATGTCATTGCATCGGCGGTAATTTGGCGGTTTTCGCGGTAGTATGTTTCAATTGTTTTGTTGAAATTTGTTAAGGTGTTGGCCCTCATGTATATTGTTTAAAAATATAGTCTCACTTTCCAGGGGTTCAAAAAAAAACGCGTTTTTTTTTTGAAAATATTATTATTGGACCGATTACAAAATACTTGTTGGGATTCTGGGTTACTTCTTAACCCGAATTCAAGAATAATTCTTTTAAATTTTCAAAATCAAAATATTTCATACATATTTCCTCCATAAAATTTTAAATCCTTAAATTTTTTTGGTGCGTTTTCGATTTTAGTATCAAGCTCAGTAAAGTCTTCCATTCGATGTACGTTTGAGCGGAGTTGATACAGCGCTTTAGTTGTCACAAAGCGAAATGTGTTTGGAAAAAAATGCCGCTGCAGGCGACAGGATTGAAAAAAATTATTTTTTTTTGCACTTTCTCAGTTTACCTCCGTCGCGAAGAATCTATTTAGACACCTAAACATGTTCCCATGTCAAGTTTTGATATAAAAAAGCTTAAAAAAAATTGTTTTTTTTTTGCAAAAATTTTCAAAAGTTCATAAAATTTTTGCGTTTCAAAATTTTAAAGTGCGTTTTCGCCTCGGAGGTGCACTTTATGAAGCTACTCACATCACGCAATACACTAGCTAACTTAAAAGATAATTCAGATTGTCAGACGCAAAAAGATACATTTTCAAAAAATTTACGCTAATTTCTTTTAAGTTTGTGATGTCCGTGGTACGTTATTGGTGCGCTGACACCAACTTGATATACCTCAATCTTTATAAAATTACGCCGTTTTATTAATTCTGCACTTAAAACACATTTTAATTAAACGGCGCAAAAACCCTATTAAAAATCTTCAAAAGTTAAAAATTCGGAAAATGTTGGTTTCACTTGTAAACCACCATGCAACTTTTCACCCAGCAGCGATATCAAATATTTCACTTTTGTGGATTTATCCTCCAAGTCTAGTGACTATATTTTGTATTAGTTTGGATCTGCAAGCTAAAAACTATTACAAAGAAAACGGAATGAATGAAAAAACTCTTGCAAGTTTCAAGTCGTTTTTTTTAATTTTTCGAACTTTAGATGACCACCAATTCTTAAGGTGAAGACTTTTCAACGTAAAACTTTGCACGTCATATCCTTCAAGTATAGTCATCCAAAGCCTGTACAGCGTTTTATTCAATTCATAAAACTTAACGAAATAAGAGTCATAGTATGTCGGTTTCAGCAGGTGCTCAAAAAATTTGAAATAGCCCATATACAGTTGGACGCGCCTTAAAAAAACCTTTCTTATGATACCCGTATTGTATATGTTGGTAAGGAAACAGATTCTCAAATTAACAAAACATGCAAAAAAAGACCCATTTTCAAAATGGTCCAGCTCACGAAAGGTCAAAGCTGGAGCCGAATTATTTTAAATGTCATCTTAAAAAGTCCAAGGTTCATTTTTAGGAGGGTACATCGAGCACTTTTTTTGGTGAGTCGCTCTAATGTACATACGCATGTACATTAGGGTGATAACTTTTTTTGGACAACATTCTCCCCAGGGGTTTTCTAATGGCAAATATTGTATTAATGATAAAAAAAACTATTTCAGTTCAATTTGGTAAAAAAAAACCTTACGCACCGACAGCGATTTCTAAAATGCCTTTAATATATTTTTTTTAATTTTTTTTTTTAATAAATTTTTTTTAAAATATGGTTTATACATATGTAAGTAAGCAAATTTGGAAATCAGCATGCCTTAATTATATAGATGTGATGGCCAGACGTTGAGGCATCAAAAAAAGTTTTTTTTTTAACTTTGTTTGATTCAAAACTTGAACGCGTTTGGTGCGTAACCTTTTTTAACGATATCGAAAAACTAAAAACGCAGTTCTTAATATTTGTCCATGTCCTACACGATTTTGTCTGGGGAGATTTGATATTTGCAAAAAATGCAAAAAGTTATTACCCTAATGAACATACTTATGCATTAGGCATATAACTTTTTAAATTTTTTGAAAATATCATAATTGGCTTACCAATTGTGAGTTTTACTTTGAGCGAAAAAAATAAAAATCATAAATAATGATTATTTTTGAGTTGTATATTTTTTTGCTCAAAAATAATGATTATGGCTGATTTTTTTTAATTATTACTCAAAATTAATCATTACCATTGAAGAAAATCCTTAAAACTCATTATATAATCATTATTGTGCAATTTTTATAATAAAACTCATAATGATTACGGTCCCTGGTTTCATTACGTATACAAACATTTAGGAAACATTGTCTTTAATGAAACATGTTTCATTTATGGACGAGTTCCAGTGACAATTTGCATTAAAGCTATAAAGAAATTCATTACTGAAGTGAAGATAATTCTTTCAGTGTAATATGTATGTTCCTAATACCGCTTAGACATCCACTTATTATCGGCCTGGACAACCTGATAATGCTAGGAACTTGAAGTATTAAGTTGTGGTTTATCCACTCTCGTAAATATCCGCTTGAGCGGGATTATTGGATATTCCTACGGGAGCAACAAAAACGGGGGTTTCAAATAATGATATAATGGGGTTTCAGTAGTTTAAAAAGTTGAATGACCTATACGAATCCCGAAAGGTGGAAATCTGAGACCACAAGTATTAAAAAAAAATTTCTTATAAAAAATAATTTAGTTTTCTTTGAAATATAATCCGGTATTTAAAACTGCCGGTAACAAAGTATCGGCTTTTTAAGCTAGTAATCACATAAATAAAAATCATTTCTTTTTATTTTAAAAACAATTATGAAAATTTTTAATTATTTTGTTTTTTATAAATTTGGCTACAACTAATGCAAAACAAACAACTTTTTTATATCGATTAAAAGTATTAATAATTGCAATACTTGTACGTAATTGCAAATATGTAAGAATGCTAAATTTTAAATACTTATTTTTTTTATAAAGATAATACACATTTTATATGTAATTTTATTAATAAAAGTTATATTTAAAATTAATGGCATTGTTTTATAATAATTTTGCAAAGCCAAGTCTTTGGGTATGATTATCATTTTTTATTTTTTTTTTTTGTTTAACTTTATAAAGCTAAACATAATTGATAAAAAAACAAATTTATAATTTAATTATGGCAACTTTTTTATTTTAAAAATATTATTGCTTTTTTTCAGATCTAGGCGTTATCCAATTATATTTTGCAATTATTCACATCCCAAGTAAGTCTCAAATTTTTGACTCAAAATTTTCACCTTCGTAAAAAAACTTTTTAAATAATATTAGCCAAAATACGCTAAACGACTATCAAATCATTATTACCCAAGTAAAAATCTTTTTATATATTCAGATACAACTTTATACAATTAAATGTTTTAATATAAATGTTATATATAGTCATACAAACATTTATGTTACAGCTTAAATATTCGTATCTAATTGTATATAGCACTGTGTTGTTTCAAAAATTTGTATATGAGGTATATATAGCAATATATTATTTCATATGGTATTGTATATATTTGTACTTAATATACCTAATTATACATTACTATATATACAATATAGAGTTATATATGGGCTCACATATAATTCAACATAAATGTACATATAATTATATATGACTACTATGAAGCAATAATAAAAATTTTCTTTTTTTTAATTTTTGATAAAACCATATATTGTTCCATACAAAATTATATAGACATTTATAAGGCCTTACTCTTTAAATATTTTTTAATAATCTCAGAGGTGATTATATCTGCAATTATATGTACAGCCGTATCAGTATTATATTCTAAGTGATTTTAGATATTAATATATATTACATGACATGTAAAGAGTCCGCCATTTAACGTTTTTTTTTCAACTAGTGTTTATTTCGTGAATGGTAACACTTAGCTCATGTCTGATTTGACAGATAATTAGTTGTATCCTTCCGCTGAACGAATATCTTGTGAAAAAAGTGAAAGAAATGAGTATCGATAAACCAAAGCGTGAAAAGCCAAAAACAGTGCGTACACCCGAGAATATTACTGTTGTGGCAGAAAGTGTGCGTGAAGCGCCATCAACATCAATTCACCGTTGTTCTCAGCAATTGAACATTTCGGAGACATCATTGAGACGAATTTTGCAAAAAGACCTTGGTATGACGCCATACAAGGTCCAATTGGTTCAGGAGTTCAAAAAAAAAAAGTTATTTGGCGGACCCTTTATTTGACACAAAATACGTCAAATAACTACATACGATATTACTAGAGATGTGACGAATATTCGGTTACTATTCGGTATTCGTAATATTTAGCATGTTTTGGCCATTCGGCCCGACTAGCGAATAATAGCACTATATGGCAGAAATATTCGGTTAAAGGAAAATAACTAAAAAATCTGTATTTTTCTTCTAAAAATTAAGAAAAATCTAGTTTTTCATAAAAATTTTCTCTTTAAAATGTCAATGGCTGCTTTTGCAACATTAAAAGTATTACGGTTTCGTTTAATTTCGTCTATATCTCAAGTACAGTGTACTTTTATATGAAATTTATATGAAAATGAATGTAAGAACTATTCGGCAAATATTCGGTATTCGAATACACTATTGGTGACATCTCTAGTTAACACACAAACGAGGTAGAATTAAAAATAATCGTTTTAAATTACATATAGTCGCTTTTAAAATTTATGAAGTTATATATAATTTGATACAACTGTTGGGAAAAACTTGGAACTGTTTTTATCAAATCTTAAAGAAGAATATCAAATTATATCTAATTACATACAATTATGTATAAAACACAAAAATTTGTGCGGAGGACAAAATTCGTATGAAATTTTATCTAACGTAAATCAAATTGTACTAAATTCTATTTAATTGCATCGAATTGGATCTAATTCGTTGCAATGGTATCGAATTCATTACAATTTGGTGTATTTTAAATACAACTATATGTTCTCATTTTTCGCATCAAATTTGATATAGTCGCATATCTCATTTATATATAATTTGATGATGCCCCATATACATTTTTTTCTTGGGTTGTGTAATTTATCGTTATCATTAATCCTTTCAAACTTACGCTCACAATTGTGGGTAATTACGCTTCCTTGGAAAATTTGCATTGATTTTAATATCAGACATGGGACATAATGTCAATATTTGTGTGTTTCATTACAGGGAAATTACTTTAATACCAGTAATTACATGTAATTGGATGTAATTCAGAAATTGGCCTGTAATTAAACACATAGATGTCATTGCCAGATCGCGTGTCTGGTATTGAAAATTTTAAAAAATTTTCAAGGAAGCGTTTAAGCGTACAAGTGTAAGTATATGTCTGCAAGTATTAATGAAAGAGAAAAATTACAATACCCTGCTAAAAATCGACATATATGGATCCATACATGAACACACATGCTGCATACAATTCCACATGCATCCATACCTGATTCATATCGCTCATTTACTTCAAGAACGTCACAACTCAAAACACATAATTTTTGAGTAAATGACACAGAATTATTCGTTATATCACGTATCATATTGTGTAAAGAAGTAGTATTAATATCTTGTTTACTCACCTCTTGAGAGAAATTATGTCGTTATTTTTTTCTTCCAGGTGGGAGTAAATTGAAAACTTTAAACTCGTTTTCTACAAAATCAAAATTTTTGAGTTATGACGTTATTGAAGTAAATGAGCGATATGTGTTCATAAACCAATCTTATATGTTCATATAAGGAATCATATATCGTCATATGTTTGCATTAACGAAAATTAAGGTTATATTTCCATATATAATCATACATATCTATACATTTCCATACACGATCATATGTGTACATTAATGAAAATTGAGGTAATATTTATATATATGATCACGATTACATGTATGACCTCGAATCACTTCATATATGTGCATCGGGTAGTAATCGGGTAGCAAATAATTGCAATATATAATTGACAACCCCCCAGGTCTGGTTTTTTTTTTGTTTTGTTTAATGAATTACTTATTAAAATTATCTATTTGTTTTAAAACCCAACTTCTAGTACTAGTGGGACTTAAATCAGTAGGACACATTACAACACCCGGACACGTTATACCTTCAGTAAATGTATCCGGACGTTTTGAGGGGGATGGTATTAGAGGAGAAGGAGGTACAATTAAAGGTTTTGGTTTAACAGGAGGATTAGATTTAGAAATTCTAAATGATGGCTGTGATTTTAGATTAATATCATTACGTCTTTCATTATCATCACTATAAATGGCCGAATCACGAAAATCATTTTCCAAACAGGCTTCTACACAATCTTCATATTCAAAATTATCCGTGGAGTCACCATAATGATCATCAACTGGCTTATGTTCACAAACACTATCATTGGAAGAGGTGATAACAGAGTCTCTTTGCATTAAATTCGCTTCTTCAGATTTGTTTAAAGAAAATAATTTTCTAGGATCTGCATAATCAACATGAGCCATACGTTCCCCTATAGTCTCACTTCCTTGTAGATGTAATATAGAATGACGATCCTTATCAAAGCTATCAGAGCCACGACGTTCTAAATTTTGAGCCGAACGACTTAAACCATTAGCAGAAGCAAAATCGTCTGCTATTAAAGTAGAATTACTCCATAAACGTTTCAACAGGTTACGGGCTTGTTGGGTGCGAGTTTGATTAACTTCTGTTATGGAGCTATAGATAGGACTAGAGTGATAACTAGCTGACATTTGTGAAGAATCTAAAGAATTTTGTTCACTTATATTTTCCGAATTAATACTGTCTCTTTCTTTCAGGGTTATAGTGGAAGATGTAGTAGAACTATGTTTACTTAAATTGTTTTCCTTGGAATTAGATCTAATGACTTCTTCTTCTCCTACATTTTTTAGTACTCCCTCTGCGGTATAGACTAGAGTAACATAATCCGAATCTGGTCGGGGAGAAGGCAATTTCTCTTCTATAGGCTTATTATATTGCACCGATTTAGAACGTCCCAAAGTGGGTGAAAATTTATAGGGAACATGTACATTGCGTAGTAAACTTTCATAAATAGGTTCTTCTGTGAAATCATTGGTCAACGATTTATATTCCATACAATCTTTTTCATTTTCTAACGGTGGTGGAGATCTAGAGGGTGGCCGTGGTGGCAATTCTGGTGCAAGTTCTGATTTCTCTAGACATTTAGTAGATTTAAAATCAAGACTTTTAGAGGTTTGCATACTTTTTTCAACCGAACGTTTCTTTTGTATTTTTGAGTATAATTTATCAAAATCTTTACTATTCTTAAGTAAGTCCAAAACAATTTCTGCATCGTGTTTAGCTTTTTCGGAAGGTGATAGTATAAATGAAGTAGTTAATTCCTGGCTGGAGTCAAACTCATTTCCCTTTTTTACCACATCGGGTAAACATATGGAAGAATTTGCTTTCTCTCGTGTAGACTCCAAATCGTTAGATATATTTTGTTGTAATATATTTCGGAAGATTCAGTGATTTTCAATACCGTTTCACCTGAATCTTCAAATTCACTTAAAGCCATATAGAACGTAGAAGTCTCTTTAGTTTTATTTTTTTGGCGTTTTAAAGAAGAAATACGTTTGTTAGTAGTTTTACCAGAAATTGGTGTAGCAGTATCGGCCATATTTTTAGTTTCTTTTTTATTAGTAACACCATTATTTTCTTTTTCTAAACATTTCCTTTCAAAATGTTCGATATAGTGACTAATTCGGGGTACAGATTTACTGCGTTCTTTAAGAGGCTTATTACCACCGCCACCAAATCTAAACGATTTATTAGATTGTCGTGTGGATTTACTTGAAGTATCGATTTCAAGTTTTTCCTCGCATTTACATTTTTGGTTTTTAGCACAACTACAATTTCCATTTTCCGCTGTTCGCAATGAAACAGTTCCTTCGCCTAATGGCTCTGTAGTGGTTAAAGATTTGTCAATAATACTTTCCGCACTTTTTGAAATTGTTTTAGTCAAAGATATTGAATCCTTAGTAGGTGTTGTTTCATTGGAGATATCCAATGTATTAGACGTAGTTATAGTTTTACGTTTTAATTTGGTTTTACGCATTTCACTACGTCTAAATTGATTACGTCTTTCCAAATAGGTGGGTGTTGAAGAAGTTGAATTTAAACCCCATCTCCATGATATCTTATCGGTAGAACGATCTGAAAATTTTTAAAAAATTGGAATTAATATAATTTTGTAATAAAGATTTTTCTAAAACAAGACAATTTAAAAAAAAAAAAAACAAAAGCGTTATGAATTTAAGCTAATGTAGTGTTTTGTAATGGTTTTCAGTAGTTGGTATGTGCCAATAACCCATGCTTATTTATTTGGTGAGTTAATGTGCGGTTTACATTGGTGCATGTTTTTTTTTTATGGTTTATAAAGCATTTTGACTGGCAGTACTAACCCTAAATTGTGTCAATTTTTTATTTGATTTTGGTTTGGTTATTTTGTTTATTTGAATTTTTTGTGTGGTTTATTTCAATTCACCCCTTTTTCGTCGTTTTATATTTTTTAAGTATTGACTACATCACTAAAATTGAAAGAAAATTATATATGGTGTCTCAGTGTTAGCCAAAATTTAAATAAAGGTGTTAATTTTTTTTTTTTTTTTTTTAGATTTTTCTTTGAATTGTTATAGTGAAATTTTTCTGTAAATACCATGAAAATGAGCATCTTTATCAAATAATGCAAGATTTTTAATAATGCGAGATTTTAAAAACTTTCGACACACCTTTAAGGTAATGCTCTTTCAAATTTTATTGAGCTTGGTACTTATATTCTCCTAGTAAATATGGAGTTACATATTTTTTTCGTTTTCCAAAATTGCAAATTAAGTTTCATAAAAATTAACTGTGGGTTTTTTGAGATTTTCGCGAATTAAGAACATTTTTTCAATTTCGCCATCCTTTTCGCCAACAAAAATGTATTTTTGTACAACACTGTTTGAAGAAGTGGATTTGGTCTTTAAAATGACATAAAATTTTTAATTTTCTGCTAACGCGTTAAAAAGTTATGATACTTCAAACCGTGAATATTTCTTACACATTTGTTAAAAACTCCCAACATTGAGCAGCGATAAAATGCGAACTATAACGAATTTTGGAAAGAGAAAAAACACGTAAACTCCATATTCACTAGGAGATTATTTATACCAAGTTTTACTAAAATCAGAGGAAATAAAGTTGAAAGTGTTGTCTTTTTGTGCTCATAATTTTTAAAATGTTCCCAATGCAGTGTTGTCAGGTTTGACGATTTATTGTCATTTTGACGATTTTTAGTATCCAAAATAACTAAATGACGATTGGATGATTTTTGCTTCCAAAATGACGATTTTTAGACAAAAGTATAATATGTCAGCAAAATATATTTATTTGTCACCGGATCTATTTTTCGATTTATATTATTTCGTTGAAATTAAAAAAAAAACTTTAGTTTTATCGAAATCTAACATTTATTTGCTATTATGATGTGAAATAAAATTTTGAAAAAATGCAATTATTAGAAAAATTAATTAGTGTTATATTTAGATGGAAATAAAAAAAAGACTCAAATAAAAAACCGCATGGCATTTTTTGCGAAACCAACAGACCTCGCATAAATACAACTACAAAAGATACAAAATAAGTTTTAAAATAAATCCGGTGCTTACACAACAGGCCAATAATATAAAGTTTCCCAATGTAAAACTTCAGATATTCTCAATTTATATTTGAAAATGGAGAAATAAACAAAAATATTTTGTATTTAGAAATATCAAAACGGAACTGAAATAATCAAAAATTTCGGAATCTAGTGTTACTCAGAGAGAATTTCGTTCCCGAGTTTTTAATGAAATTTTTCACTAAACTGATGAGGTTTTCTTTACAATGTGAATGAAAAATTTCTTAAACTTTTTGAAAAAGCTTAATAGTTTTAAATGAAACTGTTTTTAATGAAACTTTTTCATTAGTAGTGTGAAGTTTTTAATAAATAAAATTAAATTTGTCATTAAATTATATGAAAAAACTGCATTAATTTTATGGAAAGTTTTAGAAACTGCATTCATTTAAACTGCATTTATTTAATGAAAAGTTTTGAAGTGCGCATTCCAGTGACATTTCATAGATCTAATGCAAAAATTAATTGATAACATGCAGAGAATTCTCTCACTGTATGTCATCTAATATAAGGCCATTTAAAATTGATCATAAATTTTAATGCGTTAATAAAAGTCCAAATTAAAGACTTAAAGAAAATTATATTGTTAACTAATTTCCAAATTTTTAAAAATAATTTTGGATTTAAAAATTGTACTTTTGAAATGTTGTTCACAGAATTATGCAGAAGTGATTAAAAGTTTTAGCGATAAAGTAAAGTGCCATCGTTTTAAAATATCATAATTTTCGAAGTTTAAAACCATAGCAAAGTATCGTAAATCGGTTTATATTACAACCATAGCATGTTAGCACTTGAAATGTCAATTACACTATTGTCTGTTATATTTTTATTAAAAATTTATTTCAATTCTAAAAAATATTTTTTTATTTTGACGATTTTTTCTGGAAAATTTTGGCCGATTTTATGCTCAACAAATCTCTAACTTTCCCAGCAAAACCATGGTAATGACTACTTATTATTTTATGCATTACTTTGTAATGACTACCTATTATTTTCTACATTACTTAACAAAATAAAATAATGGGTTACCGATAAAAAATTTACAATACATTACATTCATACGCAAAACATTGGGTGAGCAATAAAAGGTTATTCATATTTTATTTCCAAGCTAAATATAATGCTATAACATTTTTCTGAAAATCTATTTCTTGACTCATTATAATTCATATTTTAGTAAGCTATGTGGTAAGGTATATCTTGAACAAATTTACGTAGAAGAAAAATTCATTTATGTTTTAAACTATCAAATATTATATGCATCGGTGGCTTAGGGTATAGAGAGTGCTCGTCTGTTAACCCTCCAACGGGTAAGGCTGCCTCAGGGCAGTCTTCATAAAATTTACCACAAATGCGTCAAATGAGCGTTTTATACTTAGAAATTAATATATTCCGAAACTAAATTTGCTAAATATTTTTCGTTTGCAGTCCACGGCTTGGAAGCGAGAGAGCTTTAAAATCAAAATTTCGTTAAATTACAAAAAAAAACTATTTTTTTGAAAATAAATAGTTTTGAAAAATCTAAAAAACAGATTTAAGTTGATTAAAAACTCTTGATAATAAAATACAAGAACTCTCAGGATTTTATCAGGATTCCTCTAAATGACATCGTCTTAAATTATAAACTAATAGACGAATTGTTATGAAATTTTGCAGAAAGAATACATTAAATATTAGTAGCAAAGCGTTGAAGTTTGAACAATATAAATTGAACTTTAGATACTTTTTCGCCTAACCGCGATATCTTCTTAAATAGGAGCAGAAAAGAAATAGTTTTTCGAGCGTGGGTTATATCTTGGTAAGAGAAATAATTTTTGTCCAAAACTTCACTTTTATATGCTTTAGTTTTCAAAATGCACCCTAAAATATTTTGGCTCATATCGCCTAAATTAGGCAACGATAAACAATTTTGTTAAAGAACTTATTATTTGTTTTTCGAGTGGAGCACATGGTATGAATTTCGTTGCAAAACATCGTTTGCCAGTTAGAGGGTTAATCTGACGACCCGGGTTAATCTCCCATGTTTTAAAAAATATTTACAATACTTTTTTTAAATTCGTAATTTTTTTCAAAACCTATTTTTAGACCCATTATTTTTTACTTTTGATAATGTCTTATTTTTCATACCCTTGTATACATATAGGTAACACATTATAAATCATATCTACGTAATGCTGCCAGTAATGCATAACTCATTACTTTTGGGACTTGTCATATAAAAGCAGTTAGAATTATATTATAAAAGGTAATATGTCCAAACCATCTAGCTTAGTTTACTAGGCTCATTATTTAGTAAGGTAACACAAAATTTTAAAAAACTTTTGGAATACTAGCGAAGCGTACTCCAAATAGAAATATTGAATTATGTCTAGTAGATCGGAATTGGAAACAAAACATTGAATATAGGTTTTCCGATGCACAGTGTTATGTGGATCAAAATCTTTTTTGGAAGTTAAAATAATTTTTGTGGTGAATATAATTTTTTGAGGTGAAAAACATTTCTCTTAAATGTTAAGACTTCCAAGTGAGATATATTATAGCAATTGCAATGTAACGAACTAATATTTAGTTATTGGCTTTAACGCATGATTCTAGATAAAAGGCGGGGGCAAAAGTGGACATTTATATATTTTTTGAGTATTATTCGTATTTCTTTGAAAGCAACAATAGGAAATTGAATATCAAATGAAAGTTTTATTCAGGAGCTATTTTATGTTATTTTCTATATTCGTGCTATTGACAGACTTTCAACTTTCCCAAGGATCACCTTCATTATTAATTTTTTTAAATGGTGCCAGCTCTGGGACTTTTAAAAAGTCGATACCTTGTAACTGAGGGTTAATTTTTAACTTGAGTTAAATGTGTGAAACGACTTCTCCAACATACTGAAGTGATTTTACATTCTTATCCCAGGTCATAATTTCATCGTCAGTTACGAGTTGTCAATCATCGATATACAGCTATAGCTTGACAAAGGTATACATACAGAACTTTTCGAACGCGCGAAAGCAGCTATGAGATCAACAACCATATATTCATAAATCTCAATACACACAGAGAAATAAAGTGCCTACCGTAACCAAAATTCGTAACCAAAATTCAGTTGGCAAATAGCTAATTTTTTCTCTGTGTGTACGATCCTTAAAGTAATGAATATTACTTGCTGGAAGTGCTCTAAAAATTTAGATGTTAGCAGCATTAGGGTTAATCAAATTCGGCCTTTGTAGAGGATTTCGCTTATGGCAGCGGAAGACTAGATGTGGATAAAGTGAATATATATGGTTTAAGTCAAATCGAAATTTAACTTCGGCTTGCAAATTTTCATCTAAAAATCTGTAATTTTCGGACAAATTTTATGATTTTTTTTTTTCGAAATCGAAAACGAAAACTATTTCTTCGTTTTCTTTTATTAAAGAATTAACACAATATCAAAAAGTTTTAGATAAAAAGCCCAATTCGAAAATCAATTCCTCTTTGGCTAAATCTTTTGAACAATATTTTTTCATCTTCCCACAACTTGAGTATCCATGTTCCAACAATAGTTAAGTGGAATTCCTTCAAAGGCCAAATTCCAACATACATGATTAAATTTTACCAACATATTCGTGTTATCAACAAAAAGTGAACAACATTTAGAACAGCAAATATCTTAACAAAAAAAAGCACATTATAGAAATCTTGCAAACCAACATTCTTTTTAAACAATTTCATTTTCACTAAATCGTGTTAAGTGTTCCCTTTAATGTTTTTTTTTTATGTTGTCCAAGCACAACAATTTAAAAAATAAAAAGTTTAATAAAAACGAGACAAAACAAATATAAAGTTAAATTCTTTAATAAAAAAAAAAAAAACAGAAAAACTTCCGCTTTAGATCACACCTACATACCTTCCTCATCACCCAATTGGTAAACCAGCTCTTTAGCTCGCAATGGAATGTTATCGAATTTTTCGAGTATGACACTTTTAATGTGTTGAGTCCATAGGCGTTTCTGGTCACGATTTTTAGCTGTTAACTTGATTTGGTGTTTCGGTTCATCGTATGGTATTACATAAAAGCTAGTTGGCTCACCAGCCAAATGTTCACTCAGCATGAGATTGTTTTGCTAGACAAAAAGGAGATAAGCGATTTGCTTTATTAAAATAAGAAACTAGACACTAACTATCCTGGCAAAACAGAAGAAAAAAAAAATTACAAGTAAGGACCACCTGATGGGTTCCCTTCGATTGCGCTAAATTTTGGTTATATGATAGAGAGGTCCAAAATAAATAAAAATTAGTATGAGGTGTCCACATTCACGTTTTTAAGGGTTGAAATTTGGGGGCCAAATATAACCCAATTTTCCGTTATTTGTGTTTTGTTTCAAGCTTCTTTAAAGAACCATTATACAAATTTGATATTAAATGAAAGGTAATTGGATGATCTTTCCATTTTTATACAACAAATATTAAAAGTCTTAAAACAAAACAAATTTGAAAAACTTTGATACCCATTTTAACCCCTTAATATGCGCTTGGGCAGGTATGTATCAATTTTTTATTACTTTTTCTCATCTATTATATATTTGAATTTCATCGAAATCTCTAGGAACCACCCAACAGACTTCCCTTGTTAGGAAAAGCCCATCGATACAATTGAATAAAATAAATTCCACAACCAAAGAAAATAAACTTACGTGTATGTAACTTTTAAATTGTAAACGATTATCCTCTTTGGCTTTGGCTATAATTAACATAGTGGCAAATAGTAAAACCTTCCGAGGTTTGTTATTCTCCATTAAAATACCCTCCAAACGTATTCACCTAAAACTGTAAGTTCTGTAAGGAAAGAAAATAATTAACTTTGCATTTAATTTCATATAAATTCACATTATTTACCTGGTCCCAACCAGCCATCTAATATACCCGATAATTCTTTAACCTCTGGTTTGTTGTTCTAATTTTCTTTTAACTTGATCTATATTACGGGCCACTTGACGCATTATTTCAAAGGCCTGCATTACTTCTTTAATATCACAATGTTTTCTTAAGTTCTGTTGTGGAAAATGGGGATTAAATTTAGTTCTTAAGTTGGTGTATGCAATACTTACATCCAATAGCAGGTGATATTTAAAATTCTTTGTACTGGCTTTAACAAATAAGAACCCAAAGGCAAGGTATGATGTAACATTCTTTGGGTAGAAGCCAATAAGGCATTTGTATGTGTTGCCTGTAATAGCTTCGTTAGCAATGATATGGCTTCTGGATAACTGGTGCTGAAAATAGGATGCACAAATTTATTATAATTTTATTATATTATAAATTCCACACAATTTCTTATAAATTCTTGTGAATGTTGGAATTTTCCATGGTCCAGTTAATAAGACGGACCAAAATTATCCAAAATTCTTCTTCACGAATATAAATATTTGAGCTGTAAAGATTTTCAATGCTGACATTAAATGAGCAAAATAGATTTTTTTCTCTTGAACACAAATCGAAAGGGACCTGCAATAGAAATACTTCTACGTATACACAATTTCTTATAAATTCTTGTGAATTAGCAATACGTCAGTCACAAAATTAGAATGTTATTTTATCATTCGTTTTAAAGCGCTATATCCTGTAAGGCGTCACTACAGGATATTGTTGTCAAAATTAAAAAGGGTCTTGATGAAAACGAAACCCCGCTGGAAGTTTTGTGGACGTTGAGAGGCTTTTGACACTGCTACATTTGACTCAATTGAATTTTCTGTTGAAGCACATGGAGTGGACCTAGTTTTTGTGAAATTGTTTATATTTAAGTATCTTCTTATGTAGCACCAGGCAAGACTGGCAATATGATGAAAATGATCATCGTCACTGTACCTCTGTAGAATATGGACACAACAGAGTATTTTCTCCGTGACTGTCTAGTTTTCTCTCTGACATCTCATTTTGGGTAGTGATGTTAAGGATGCCTGTATGAAATATCTGCGGCTGCAGGAGTTCGAGACTATGAAGAATGGTGACCTCAAAGCACACATGCAAGCTTTTAAGCTCTTCATTGATGACAGTTATGCAAAGTTCACGGATAGAACTGGCAAAGATCTTTGAGAGGAATTTTGGAGTTGGGATATTGTTAAACGGAATCCAATCGTAACTAAGAAGCTGAACAAGGATATCAAATCTGGTTCTCACACCATTTTAGGCAAACAAATGGTCACACTGTTTCGGGGTCTTTGGTCTCAATTTTCAGCGTGCATTTTTCATAGGGAAGGATAACTAAATCTACATGGCAGAGCTTTTTTCTATCCACGTGGGTGCGACTGATTTTTGCACTCAGTATTGATGACCGAGATACAAACTTCCCATATACTTTAGTATGGGGCAGTTGTTGAAACAAATAACATCTCAAATTCAAAACGACGGTCTCAAATCTGGTTCTCGGATGGCTTTAAATTGTAAAGAGATATCTTAGGTACAGTATTTTAACAAGCCATACCCATATAAAAGTACTCCTTAATATCCGCCTTTCATCAGTGTACGACAGAGTGTCTTAAAAGAAGGGTAAGAAGTCAGTTGTAACTGCAGTACAAAGATCTGGGGTCTCCACTAGTGTTGGAATACAATAAAACCTTTAAGGCCGTTGTGTTATTCAATGCAATTCCTTTATTTTAAAATGGGTGCCTGGGCATGAGGGCCATAAAGAAAATGAAAGGTCCGAATGCTTGGTAAACCATTAGGCACTTCGCGAAGAGACCCTTAGCCTTTTCCATTTGGGCGTGGAAGGAATCTGATTTTATTGATCACTGCAATAACTATTTCAGTCAGAGCGAGAAGAAGATATTTTTATATCGATCCAGTTGGTGAACTCAAAACGACTACCGGCTTTTGATAAGGCCAGTATCAATGAGAGTCAGCCTGAATTATGTCAAATAAAGTAATTTCATGAAATTTACTCTGTTTGTTACGATTGAAGGGACAACACTAATCCCCATGCATACCATGGGATTATTTCCATGTAACTATAAGAATAATTAAGATGTGGAGACAAACAAATTTGTATATGTTGTCGTTTCCCGTATGACCCTGAGACAACAGATATAGTGAGGCATAAGTATATAAAATATTCTTACCAATAATTAGTATAAAACATCAAATCCTTCCTTTAAACTCTATAAAACATTTAGCTGTTTTTAAGGGGATCCAATATGGATTCCGAAAGATGTTTAAGTAATTCTGAATTGAAAAGATAACATCTTCGATATTGGAAATAATACATTGAGTTCATCTTGTTTCAAACAGGACGTTCTTTCCAATCCATAAGATATCTAAAGAAAAAAGAGAAAAAAACAAAAAATAAAACATTTTTTAATCACTGAAAATTTGATTTAACCCTTTAATTGCCCCGAATATTAAAATGTAAACTTACCCTCTAATAACTTCTCCCAAGTCATTAACATAATTTCTTTCCGATTCTATTATTTCCATACATGCTCTTTCAAATACTGTCATACCGGTATGAGGATCTGCCAATTCATTTTCATCTGCCAAACTTTCGACACTAGCCAAATAAGAAGTATTAAGTTTACACCTATATGATCAGTACCCGAACTAGAACTTGAACTCGAGGAGGGGTGGAACATATAGACGATGAAGACAAAGGACGATGTTTAAGTTTGCTATATCCGGCAACATTAAACTGGACATTTTTCGTGATTCTTTGGGTGAAAATTTGGATTTAATATCAGATAAACGATCCAAACTTTCAGCTGATATTTGGTCATGATCATCTTCTGCTTCTTCATCTTTTAATAACTGAGAACGTGGTAGGGTGCAGGTTTGTTTGATACTAATATTTTTCTGAGCATAATCTCGGGCAGCTAAACTCTTGGACCGGGCATATGATAAGGGATGATGGGTAGGACTACGTTTGTTATTGATTGGTGAGATCACAGGTTTGTTAAGATCCTTAAATAATTCCCCATTATTGATTGGTATTTGAAATTCTTTGAATTGGCCGCTAAAGTAAGATTTTTAAATTTTGAGAAAACTACTGCAAAATTAATAGTCTCCGTAATGGGGTTGTCCATTGCTAAACATTCTAAAGACATATTTGATGTACTGTCCAGAGAGGAAGTATGCTTTAATATGTCTTTTTCAAATTGTTGCCTAGGTGTACTAAATATACGTAGAGCATGACTTTTGACACCATGATTATCAAAACTAAATGCTGTATGATTGGTAGGTGTTTTATCCTCATCTACTCCGGGTATGGCATATATGGCAGGTGTATGAGGTTTCCGAACACTTTTTGATTTTTATCAGAACGTCGAAATGTTTCTTGATCTAACGACAAACCATTATTAAATGTTTCCACCAAGTCTGTACCAGTTTGTGTAGTTTTCAGTAATTTTGATAGAGGTATATGGGAAAGTTTATGTTTATGGGCGCGGTGGTAGTGGAAGTCTTTTTAGTGTAATGTTGTGTACAGGAGTACTAGATCTGATCTGATATTGTAAAGCTTCAATATCCACTGCGTCTACTGCTTCTGCATCCGAGTGATTAATAATTCTCTGAACATTCGGTGATAATATCCTAATGTGAGAACGTTGTTTATTTAAGAACCATTATTTGACGAAACAGATTCAAGAGAACCTCTTAAAACTACTGCTGCAACTACCACTGTTTGAGTTGTTTAGGGTAGAGGAATTCTGCAATTCATCACAATTTGTGAAGCTCGTGTACTTTTGATTTCCGCTAATTTGGAATATTTTTCCAAACGACTCAGATAAGCATCAAGGGAGGTCTTGGAGTGTTTTTTTCTGTATGTAAAATTGATTCTTTGTTAATATCACAGTTTAAGGTAGTCGTAAAGGAGTTTGTATGATTACTTGAAGAACTTGAATCTAAACTTGTAGTTAAAGTATCATAGATACCCAATAGAGAGGGTGTTAAATCCGTGGAACTACCTGGAATAAAACAAACGAAGTAACATTAGAACAATAATTTCAATAGATTCCAAATTTAAAAATGAATTGTATATGAACGTGTATGACCATATTTAGTGTCAATTTCTGTGTGACACTATATATATATGGACACATATAATTGTATGTGTGTAGGTGGGTTTAGATCTAATCTGATGCATTAGATAAATATCCAGTACAATTTATCCGAATTATGGCCCTATCGAATTGTATTAGGTGTATCAGTTTTGTATCTAATTGTATCAGTTTATATCTAAACTGATTCTAATAGATATAATTATATAAACACCAGATATTATTGTGTGCGGATTTTAACCTGATATTATTGTATATGATTTTATTTTAACTGATACACTAAATATAATTAGATCCGAGCTTTAGTCAGGTACAATTTCACTAAATGTTAATTTTTGTATATGATTGTATGAAAATATACACAATTCCATATATGATCATCCCATCATATTATTTTTTGCGGTTTTAAAATAGTTACGCATAAATATTTTTAAGTTTTAATGCTTATTAGGTGTGTCCCGAAAGTGTACAATTTACGTAATAGCGCTCAAACGTTGATTATGGGAAAACAAAAAAAAAAACAAAAAATCGACTTTCAATTAAAAATATTTGTTGATTCAATTAAAAGTTAAATTGAATTCAGTCCAATAAATGAAATTGTAGTAACAATCAATAAAATTTGCAGCTATTTAATTAATTTATTATCAATTAAAGTTTTAATCATATCTATTAAAAGTTTAATGATATGGTTTTAATTTCAAAAAACTTTTAACTTTAAACAACTTTTACTATAAAAAAAATGTTAAAAAATTGCTAAATGAAAAACAATCGCCAAAGTTACAAAATTTAAAAAAAAATCACCAAAATTTTAAAAAATCGACAAATTTAAAAAATCGAAAAGATTTGAAAACCCGCTAAATTAAAAAAAACACTAAAATTGTAAAAAATCGACAATATTAAAAAAAATCGTCATAATTAAACAAATGACAAAATTGAAAAAAAATCGCTAAAATTGAAAAAAATAAAATTGCAAAATTTTAAAAATCGTTAAAAATTAAAAAACCGTGATATTTGAAAAAAAAACCGCCAAAAATGGATTGGAAAACAATTGGAACGTAATTGTCAAAATTAAAAACAAAAATTTTAAATTTATTTTCATCGGGATAAACATTAATTGCATTTATAGTAATTAATGTGCGAAAAGTCCCAAAACTTATTTAACAAATTGTGAAAACAATCTGATGTAGGCGTGTCCCTATCCGGATTTCATTCCTGCGCCAAGGAAATCTTCAGGGGACTTTGTTATGTATAATTTCTGAGATATTTGTTATGTTAAATCACAAACTCAATGAGAACTTCTTGTAATCGTCTAGGAGCGAGATTCAAAAATTTAAATATCAAAGTAAAAAACAAAAACCACAACAAAATATTGTCACAAATGGGCTTTGTCATCTTCCAAATACTACTCTTTTTTTTTGACAGACCTAGCAATGAGTGACGTGTTATTCAAGTAAATCAACAATAGAAAATCATATGTTTTCTATTAGTGCAGTTACATTTCATTTGCACAAGCACTTGCATATATTGTTATTTTAATTTATTTCATCGGGATAAACATTAATTGCATTTATAGTAATAAATGTGCTAAAGTCCCAAAACTTATTTAACAACTTGTGAAAAACAATCTGATGTGGCGTCGTCCCTATCCGGATTTCATTCCTGCCCAAGGAAAAAACAAAAATTGCTGAGATTAACAAAAATAAAAAACTATCATATTGGAAAAAAATGGACAAAATTGAAAAAATCAGTAATAATTATTAGTTTTATGCAAAAGAAGATCTACATTTGTCTTTCGTTTGGAAAGATATATAACTATAATAGGTCAAGATATCGTGTTATCCAAAATGAAATAAATTTTTTGGGATATTACACTATATGTTATTATATATAATTTGATTTGTGTATAATCAATTATACATGTATTCGTATACAATTAGATTAACCATATATAATTGATATGTCATATACGATTATATATTGGTCGATATGTAATAAGAATTGGCCTTGTATTAATTTTTTTTACATATAAACATATGAATTCATATATAATAGCATGCAATATCATATATAGTTATATCAAATAATGCATGATTATGTGTAAACGTTTTACTCGGGACACCACATTCCCCTACATATATGGTCATATATTACAATATATCGGAATGTATATGGTCTTATATAAGACTATACATGGCATATATTCAGCATATATGGACATATGATCAGCCTATAGTCATATATGTTCATATAGAAGACCATACACCAGCATATATACTCATATATAACCTCGTTTTTGCTTGGGAAGAAAAAAAGGAATTTATAATTCTATTTACAACTTTTGTCGACTAAATTGGAATTCGAAAGATATCAAAACATTTCAATAGAATTTCATTATGATCTTGAATAATTTATGACTTCCGGAATAAAATTTTGAGGTTATCTAGAATAATGAAGTATATCCTCATCACCTTTAGTTAAGTGTAGAAAATATGTTTTGTTCAAAGAAAGAAATCAAAATCTTTTGTTGCAAAGATTTCTGAATCAATCATTTATGCATTCCAAAGTATTTAATCATCCACCGTATACACATCTGTGCGATTTTACTTTGGCTTTGGTTAACATCATCCCAAAAGCATGTGTTATTCCTTATAAAAAAAAAAAGCTGCAAAAAAAATACTGCAAAAAACATTGTAGCTGTTATGGATTTATTATTCTGGGCAACCTACACATGCCTTAAGTATGCATTCGTTCACTGATCAAAGCCTTTTTTTATTTGAAGCTTGGTTTGTATTTATAATTCTGTGTCGTGTCTTATAGGCGCCAGTATTCAGTATTCA
>CM037855.1:189046170-189172939 GCA_021234595.1 Delia radicum | reverse complement strand
TTTATGCGAAAAAAAAAACCGTCAATCAAACCAAAGAAAAGCTTGATAAATACTACAGGGACTCTGCACAATCGATTTCAATGGTAAAAAGTGGTTTACTGACTTTCGTTGTGGTCGCACAAGTACAAATGACGCAGAACGTTCTGGACGGCCAATTGAGGTCAATACACCCGAAAATGTCCGAAAAAATCCACGATATGAAGTTGGCCGATCGAAGAGTAAAAGTGCGCGAGATTGTTGATGCCATAGGCATTTCATATGGCAGTGTGGTTTCGATTTTAAATGATCAGTTGAGTTTAAGAAAGCTGTCGGCAAGATGGGTGCCGCGTTTGCCCTCAAATGACCACAAACGTAATCGTGGCCAATAAGGTGATGGCAACAGTTTTTTGGGATGCACGCGATATAATCCACATCGAATACCTTCAAAAGGGAAAAACAATAAACGGCGAATATTATGCCAACTTATTGGACCGATTTAAGAGGATTTAAAAAAACACAACCCCATATGGCCAAGAAATGCATATTTTTTGGGCCTCGAAATTCGTGGTTTTTGGAAGGAATGCAAAAATTGGAGAAAAGTTTAACTAAGTGTATTAAGCTAAAAGGAGATTATGTTGAAAATAATTTTTTTTTTTTTTGCAACAAAAAGCTGTGTTTCATTCAAAAAGTCATGGACTTATTGATCCGTCCTCGTATCATTGGACTTCATTTAATCATATCGATCACTAGATATATATGGATTATTATTATACGGTTTATGAAGTAAGATTTGAAAACATATAATAATATCAAGTACCATATAAAAATTCTCTGAATAAAGGTATCAGATGCATTTGTATATAATTTGTATGCTATAAGCCGTAATGCGACTCCATTTAAAGTCAGATATGAAGTACTCATTTATATATGACTATATATATTTATTTTCACCCCGGGTTATGATTTATAAGTTAAAATTAGTATGCAAATTGTTTGATTAATTTTTAGTTAATAGACACAGCATGAGTTAAAATTCGATTGCAATAGAAAATAAAAGTTAATTAAAGCTTAAGCTTTAAGTGTGCAATCAAATATTTACTTTATTTTAGGTACATTTTAGGAACCCTGTGATTTGAAATAACAATAGTTTAAACAACTATTTACTAACGAATACTTATATTTTTTACGACATGGAAAAACTTTTGAATTAGAAAAAAAAAACATAAAACCTCTTTCTATTTAAACCTAATGAAATTTTTCAACTTCAATGTATTTCAGACGTTAGGTGCTAAAATCCGTACATGTACAAAAAAGTTATTACAAATAGTCAGCTTTAGAGATAGAAGTAAACACAAATTAGTGGAAAATATACATTAATGAATTTAGAACTTGAAAAGTTAAATTGGTTTCTAGTGTTTATAATTTCTTCTTTAGTTTAACGTTATTTTTTTTAAAAAGACTTTAAAATAATAAAAAAAATTTGATATTGTAGGCATATTGAGACTTTTTTCTATTTTAATAATTTTTATAAAAAAAAAAATTCGAATTTGATTTATACGGTATTTTCAAGAACTTATCTATCGTGCAAATCGAGGAACAATGTTATAAAATTTCATTAAAAAAAAAAAAGATTCGAAGTTTGTGGCTTAAGTCTTTTGTTTTTTACCATTTAAATTGTAGGAAAAATACGATTCACTCGAATTTTTATTTGATTGCATTTAACTTTTAAGGTTTTTGTAATACTTTTAAGAATTTACTTTTTAAAAGTTAATATAACTTCTATAGAACTGGCTTTTTGTGGGAATACAAACAATAACTATAATAACAATTGTATTAATCGATTTTAGTAGATAAGTGCAAATTAAATAAATAAACAACAGTACGATAATTAAATTTATTAAGGATGGGGGTTGGCAAAAACAGCAACAACAATATATAATTGAGTTGTTTTTTCACAAATCAATTTATGGATAAACCTGTGCAAACGCTTACACAAATACTAACAATGAGCTAAATATACACTTTGTGACAAAAGAATACAGTATATAAGAAACTGCAGTTACAACGACATTTAAAAGGACTCATCAAAAGTAGACATAAGAGAGGTTTTTCTTAAATAATGAGTATTTTTTACATTTTTCTGAGTATTTTTACATTTTTGAATACTCCTAAATATGAACTTTGAAATGAACTTTCTCAATTTTCTTGATCAATACTTTGGCGATCGAGTCGGTTTTTCAAAACTGGTTTCAACTGGTTTTTTTGTGTGTTGGCGGATTAGCGTTTTCTTAAAAGATACATTTTTGAATATCGAATAAACCGGTTTTTCTGTCAAATAACCGGTATATTCGTAACTATTCTTTAGGTTCAATGTATTAAATTTACACTTTTTTTTGTATTGAGGTGGTTCGTGCAAAAGAGCTTCTTAAAGAACATTTTTCATAACCTCAAAAATTATTTTATTTCTGTATCATTCAATTGATCCAATGTTATTATTTATTATTGCGCCATTTTATATTTGATTATATTAACAAAATAACAAATAACTAAAAACAAAAACTATTATTTTAGAAATGTTGATGTTTTTAAATCATACTAGACTAGTTTCTGCCGTTTTATGGACAGGCGTCATCAGTGATTTTCCATTTAAATTGTATTATTATTTGTGTCTTATAATTGTCAGATTGTCTCTATATGATACATTTTTCAACAACCTGCGGCTGTAAGAAGCAAGCCTGCGCTTCTTCTTACATTACAAACGTAACAACACCAAGTCATGACCGTTTAGCGATCACACCCAAGTATGTCCTCGCATAAAATGCAGCTAAATTGCAGTTTTCTTTCTTATTAGATTTTCTGTTATTGTATATTATACTCAGAAGTGACACAAATATTCTATTTTTAGAATTTTGTTTATTTTTCTAATCTCCTCCGTCACTATTTCTTTTTTTTCTAAAAAGCACATCATTTTCTTTTTTTTTGAAACTGCTGAAATTAGCAGATATTTTATGCAAAATATAAATAAAATAAGAAGAGCAACAATGAAACTGTTGAACTTACAAAATTTTATTTATATATTGAGTTGGGCTTTAGTTAATTGAAAATAGCAATTTACTCTGCCTAAACTAGAAAAAAACTTTTACTAAATATTTGTTGACTAAAAACAACAAACAAAAACTGGAATATCAAAAAACTACTAAACTCAACAAATACTTTTGCTAAAAAAATGTAGATTGCTGATTTCAGAAGCGCAGCTTTTTTATTCGCATTAAAAAAAATTTTAAATTTAAAATTTTTCGCTAATTTTTTTTTTATGTTTACTAATATCGAGCTAATTTTTTGCTGATTTTGGCACATTAATTTTTTACTTCTAATTTTTAATTAACAAAAACTTAACTTAATATTTGAAGATGCGAAAGATTTATTTTTGGTATTCTTATCTTACTAATATTTACAAGCTTGATATAATTTTTATTAAAAATAAAAAATATGTTTTTTCGACCTTTAATTGTGCAATGAAAATGAAAATTATTCAGGTTCGAGGCCATACTCTATATTTCTTCATTAGGATATTGTCCTAACAAATAATCTATAGAGTTTTTTGTTTTTAAATTTATTACTTGACCCTTTCAGGAATGTGTTGATAGATCTATTTCTGGAATTTTCTAGGTTCCCATCATCAGAACACGTTTGAAAGCGGGTAACAATCCTATGCCAAACATCAAACATTCATATGAACTAGTTTACTCACTACATGAGAACTACTATACATATGAGTTTGAAGATTATAACCATTAATCAAAAATAAATTGAAAACTTGTTTGCTTTTGTGATCAATGGTTATAATCTTTAACTTCAAGCTCATATGTACATTCCTGAAAGGGTCAAATAATAAATTTGAAACAAAAAACTCTATAGATTATTCGTTAGGACAATATCCTAATGAAGAAATATAGAGTATGGTCTCGAACTTGAATAATTTTCATTTTCATTACTAATATTTAGCAAAAAAAATCTGATAATTTTAGCAGTTTTTCCCTGCTACATCATTGTTAACTAATTTTTAGTAGTTTCAACAAAAATATTTATTATTTTTTTCTATTAATGTACGAAGAGTGCAAAATAATTGTTCATATACGTAGGGAAAGTGGTGTACCATGAAATGGCTGTACCTTGAAACTTTCCGTTTTTTGCGTGTGTTTTGCACATTTTAAAAAAAATATCTTCTAGATATGTTTACCATAGATATAGGTTCATAAATTAAAAGCATGCAAAGCAAAATGGGTATCTTGAAATGTATCTTGAAACACCCAAAGTAAATATTCAGACAAATTTTGAAGTCAATTAAAATTTTATAAATGCAATTTTTTTATTCAGAACTAAAACAATATTAATAACTTAAACTTTATTAAACCGTGAGATTGAAAATTTGTATATTTATTTAGTGAGTAAGAATAACAGTTTAAATTTTTCTACAACACTATCACAAGTGTACCTTGAAACTAATATTTTTTACTTAAATTTATATTTCTATTCTATTTTAATGTAATAATTGATAATTTTTACCACATAGGCGGTAGCACAAAAGAAAATATTTCCCTCCTTTTTCAATTAAATCGGATTGTTGGAAATTTTAAAAACTGTCAATTAAAAATTAATTGAATCACCCAACAAAACGTTTGTAATGGGGTGCGATAAAGTAAGGCATTAACTTGTAATGTGTACTCCTTACCTGTATCATTATTTTCCAATAAGAAATAATGAGTTACCGATAATTGAACACTCATGGACTACCTTGTAATGATAGCTCATTACATTTTACATTACTTGAAAACATAAAATAATTACTCACCGATCATCAATTACATAATGCATGAATTATAAACGTAAAGTAATTATTAATATATATTTTTGAAAATCTATTTACAGGTACTTTATGATTTTTTGTAAGTATGATGGTAAGGTGTATATTTTTGATATCACGAACGAAAACACGAAGCACTAAACTTCGTTGTTTGTTTTTTTTTTTTTTTAATTTAACCAATACTCAGGGGATGCCCCCTACTCATGCAGTGCATTGTATTGATCAGGAAAATAGGGTAAGACAAGGAGTAAAGAGGGAGTAGTGTTTGTGGATATTTGATTTAAATTTTTCTTAATTGTAAGTAACAGGGAAAACTTCTGCGGGAAGTTTGTTCCACATTCGACTAAAAAACGAATTTTCTCTGTAATGCGTTGTGCGAAACACAGGACAATCAACCACAAACGGATGTGCTCTACTAGATAAGCGAGCATTACGAATAAAACTCGGGCTCGAGTTATAAGTTCACTTATCTCAGATGAGCACCTCCAATGGTAATATCGATAGAAAAGTGTCACACAACCCACATTCCGACGATGCTCCAATGAATCAATAGAGTTGGATGGTCCAGAAGCTTCAGAATAGACAGTGAAGCCCCCTATATGAGAGTTGTATACATTTTAAGCAATAAAATATTATATGTATCGATAGCTCAGTTGGTAGAGTTCTCGCCCAACTAATTGTTAAATACCTGAGACCCACAGGTTCGAATCCCAGCATGACCACGTTATTTATTTAATAAAAAAAAAGTTATTTATTTAAATAAAAAAAAATATCTGTAAAAAAAATTTGTATACATTTTTTTTTTTAAATCTATTTAGAGAAACATTACTTTTTCCCACCATGTTACCATATAAGTAACCAGTTACTTTACCCCCTACAAGGTAATGAGTCCATCCATTACTTTTAGGCTCATCGCCTGTAAAATTCATCAGTAAGTAAGATGTAATGTAATGCGTGCAGTCCTATGTCGATGCATTACTTTACCCATGATTTGGTAATAGATGCGATAAAGTAATGCATTACCTTGTAATGTGTACTCCTTACCTGTGTCTTTATTTTCCAACAAAAAGTAATGAGTTAGCTGTAATGGGTTACATAATGCATTACTGTGTAATGCATGCTCCTTACCGTCAGCATTATTTCGGAATATAAAGTAATCAGTTACCAATAGTTGGCTACATAATACATTACAATATAATGTATACTCCTTACATTCAGCATTATTTTAATAATTTGTATTATATTTGCAATATTTTTTTTTATCAAATTTTTTTTTATGAAAATCTAACTGGTTGCTTATTTGGTTACATGGTTGTCTATATTACTTTTGCCAATGTAACCACTTAAGTAACCAGTTACTTTACCTCCTACAAGGTAATAAGTCCACCCATTACTTTTAGGCTCATCGCCTGTAAAATTCATCAATGAAGTAAGGTGTAATGTAATGCGTGGAGTCCATTACATTACCCATTATATGGTAATGTCTGGTTTTGCTGGGTACACTCAGGGAACTTCTGCTTTAAAAACATGTAGGAATGTTATACAGTTTCTTTGTTTTTAATGTAAATGTCAGTCATTTGTAGAACAAATTAAATTTTTTACTACTCTTGTAGTTCATTTAAAAAAAGCAAACCACATCAAATTACTGTATTATGATTTTACATTAATTTTATACAGTCATTTTTTTTATTTAAAAAAATAAAACAAATAAATGTTTGTTTATTTTTAACTACATGTGTGGGTCATACGTGGTTAATTTTTTTAACAGTAAAAAACAAATGACAATATTAGTTGAATTTACTGAAATGTAAGTCGTCCTTTCTTTAAGTGAAATTTCATTTGTTTTTAACTACATTTGCGGTGGTCTTTACCTACATAGTATTCTAAGTGTAGTATAGTTAAATTGAATAAATACTGATGAACGTCGTATAAAAACAACAACTTTTCACTATAAAGATTAATGTTTCAAGGTACACTTTAACTATATCAAAAATGTAAAAATTTGTGATTATTTTGCCATTTTAAAATTTTTTTTAAATTTTAATGCAGACGATTGAACTACGCTTATTGACATATCTCTCTTTAAACTGAACTTTTACATGTCGTTGTCTGCAGAGCTATCGCTGTTAGCATATCAATCGTTTCATGGTACACTACATTCCCCTACTATTTATTAAACATTACATGCATGTTTGTGTGTTTGTGTATTTGTCTATCTATGTAGGAAGTAAAACAACAGGAATCCTCTTAAAGATGATGAATATCTTTCACCTAAAAACACGAAATGGTCAACATCAACACGACTAGTAGAGTTAACTGCTCACGTCAAATTGCTTTGCAAATACGCTTTAAAATGTTCATTTATCAGTTTGTTTGTTGGTTTGTGTTCATTTGTGCGATCATGTTGATTTTTATATTTTTGTATTTAGTGTAATTTAAGAAACTCAATGAACAAAACAAACAAAATCCGCATGCATCACACTCAAACTATCGAGATATTAATATATGCGGGTAGTCTGAACACAAATTGGAGGAGGGAAACAAAAAAAAGTAAAAGTATATCAAATGGTTAACACAGACTTATGTAAGACCCTCCTATATTTAAAACTGCATTAAATAAAACTTAAACATTTTAAAAGATTTATAGAAAATAAGTCATTAATCAAATTGATCATTTATAAATTAAAAGCGATATTTAATAAGATATTGCGTTATAAACATCTCAAAATGAAAAACTTTTGAAATGCCAACATATGAAATCAAATAGATTTGCCTAACACCAAGATCTAATTTGCCAATGTATTGCAAAGCTACCGATTTCTGGACTTTTCCTACCAGTCTCTGACATCTGCTATAACAATTTGAACACACTTTCTTATGACACATTTTTATTTTTCAAAAAACTCTTTTTCTATATACTTTGCATATGAAGATAAGGGGTTTACTCTATTTAGATTTTTATATTTTGCAAATTTTTTATTTTACATTTCGATAGTTTGATCTTTTTTCTATACACTGTGAAAATGTTGGCGAAAAATTCTCAGAAATATAAAAGTTACATAAATTTATTTTCATCGGGATAAACATTAATTGCATTTATAGTAATTAAATGTGCTAAAGTCCCAAAACTTATTTAACAAATTGTGAAAAGCAATCTGATGTAGGCGTGTCCCTATCCGGATTTCATTCCTGCCCAAGGAAATCTTCAGGGGACTTTGTTATTAGAATTTCTAGTTACATCTTATTAAACAAACTCCTTTCCCTATATTTTACCTGAGCAATATTTACTTTAGATGCCTTTTAAATAAAACAAGATGTTGAAAATTAGGTGCCATTGTGCATCCTCAATGGACAGACCGATTTTGAATCGGTTTTTTGTCTTTACTAACTATTCTACTATAAATATATCGGCCATTCCACGCCAAATCAGCCAACATCTGACCTTGAGTTTTCCGATTGCAATTAAATTTTGTATTGGCGTTTTTTAGTTTTTCAATTTTCGAAAAATCCACTGTTTAAGAGCGATTTAGTTTTTTTAAAAAATGAGAAATATGCAAAATTTTGTAAGACTTTTTATTCGTATTTTCTTTAATTTTCATCGCATCATTACCATTTAAATTTCATTGGAATGGTACAGTACTCTACTTTTATACTGTGAATTAAATTTTTTTCCAGCGTTCAAGAGAATTGCATTTTTTATTGAATTTATTTAAAAAATTTATTTTTCTAAGGTCTGGCCACTCTCAATTTAAAAAAATAATGCATATATGCAAAATATGGAATCTGCAGCAAATAGTTGCATATTAATTTTTTTGGGTCCCGGGATTTTTTGCAAAAAAGCTTGTAGCACTTTTATATAGAAAACACAGCAATTAGTTTTTTTTTTTTTTCAGATTTATTAAGATTAAATTTAAAAAAATTAATGTTAAGGAGCCCCCTTTAAACGTCTCTGTTTTAAAAACTACACTCATAGAAATAAACCTAGAAAACTAGCAGAAAACGCTACTAAAAATTAGTTAAAAACGACCTTGCACAAAAATCTGCTAAATTTAGTAGATTCTGTTGCTAAATATTAATAAAATAAGAAGAGCAAAAATAAATCTTTTAACTTTACAAAATTTTAGTTATATTCTATGTGAATTATAGTTAACTGAAAATAACACTTTATTCTGTAAAATTTGCAAAAACTTTTACTAAATATTTTTAGACTCAAAATACAAAAACTGAAATATTGAAAAAAATTTTTTTTGCTATATTTACCTCAAATTTAGTACACTGCAAATAACAGTTTATTTTGATAAAACCAACAAAAGTGTTTGCTAAAAAATTGTAGATTGTTGATTTCATAAGGGCAGACTTTTATTTGCATTAAAAACAAAACGTTAAAAATTTCACATTTTTAATGATTTTTTTGTTTTCCAATATTTAGTACATGCTGTTTTTAGCAGATTATTTTGTTACTTTTAATTAACTAAAATTAGCTCAAAAATAACTCAATATTTGTAAATTCTACTGATTAATTTTTGCTATTCTTATATTAATAATATTTAGTAAAAAAATCTGCTAATTTTAGCAGTTTTTTGTGCAAGGTAATTTCTAACAAGTTTTTTTTTGCTTTTTTGCTATGGTTACATGATTTTTTCTATGAGTGTTAACATTTAATGTTGAGGATTTTTTCTGTAGGTGAAAGATAAAAAATCTACTGAAATATTCTGTTGCAAAAATTTTAATTTTCAAACCCTGCAAGCACGTTTGCTATCGAATATCAGATGTTTAAAGACAGAAACAAGGGGTTAAAAATTAAATTTTTAAAACTTAATATTTAAGTAGATTCGTTTATTTTTCATGAAGAGAAGAAATTTTAAAAATTAAATGTATAATTTTTAAAAGAGAGACATTGGAATTTAAATTTAATCTTTTTAATTTTGAAAACAAAAATTACAAATTGTTGTTTTTCCTATGAAAACGTGATACAACCTTTTTTTTTATAATTCATTAATAATAGATAAACACCCGGACCCAAAAAACGAAAGTGTTATTTTTTTGTAAAAATTACATATTTTGCAAATTTAAAACTACCGGTAAAGCAGTAAACGGGGTTTTTAAGCTAGTAAAGTACTTAAAAAATAAGTCCGTAACCTAATTTTTTTGCCTACCCGATTAAAAATGTTCCAACATAATCATATATAGTCATATATATAATTCATTATCATATCATATCGTATCATATCATAGCTGATTCGAAAAATGGCATATATAACCTTAGATGAGATCCCATGGGATATCATGAGAGATATAATTTGATCCGAAAAGTGTTTCTATATAATTTAATCAAGTTATATTTAATTTAATAAAATTTAATATAACTTCATAAAATTCTTTGGAAATCCGCACAAATATTTTGTTTTACATTCCAAATAATAATGAAAAATTAAATATAAAATAAATTAAATATCAATGTATTGGAAAATTTTTACGTAATTTCAATTTGACTATTATGTGTTGCTTTATCGTAAGACTTTTGGTCTTGTCATAGCTTTTTTGAGATTTTCTAATTTAAAGTCCCTTTTTTACTCTTGAAATATTATTTATTCTATTATTATTTGAATTTTTGTTTTTAAGTGTAGCCTTTCTAAGTTTTCTTCTGTATCTTACAACATTTTTTTGTTTGCATTAATTACATCGAATTTTTGCATTTTTTTTTTTGTCTTTTCTGATAATTATATATAAAAAGAGATTTTTTTTTGTAAATTTTTTCATGTTTATTTATATATAATTATATATCTTCTCTTGATTTGCCAATTCGTTTTCCGAATTTTAGCGACCAATACAATTGAAGTAGATTATATTACATTGCATGATAAATAATTTCATAAATTTTTCATAATTTCTGCAAAAGCGTCCCTATTTCTCGCCTCGCTCAGGAGATTCCCCACATCTCGGATACCAGTCCATTCTTGTATGGACTGGTAAATTCTTTTCTTCCTCTAGTAGGTCTACCTTCAATATTAGCTTTCGTAATGGTTTGTAGAAGCTTATATTTTGGGTTTCTCATAATGTGACCCAAGTATGCCGGTTTTCTTATCTTTATAGTGGCTAAGAGCTCTCTATCGCGGTTGTACTTGCCTTAGAACTTCGTTGTTAGATATAAAGTGGGTCCATGGTACTTTCAGTATTCGTCGGTAGATATCCACATTTCGAAGGCTTCCAGTCTTTTTACGTCAACTGCTTTAATAATTATATATAAAATTGATATAATTTTTCTTCTTAATTTTAACAAATATTGGTAGCGATTCTTATTCTCACTTTCACCATTCACCTCAGTTTTCGAATTTCATTATTTACCATTCTATGTCCCATTGTGATTTCTGATTTTTTAATATTAGTTTATTGTAAAGACGATTGGACAATAAAAAATTTATAAATTTGTATTATTTGAGAGAAAATGAGGTTCGAAAACAGTGGTGGAATGGTGATGAAGTGAGAATAGAAATCGCTACCATTATTATATATTAAATTGGTAGAATTTGTTTGGTGTTATTGTATCATATATACTTATATATATTTATACATGGAAGCTATATCAATTATATATGATGAAATAAACAGATCAACTTATATATAACATAACGAAATATGATGATATATAGCGCTGTATTAACAATGTTTGTAAAAATTAATATGAAATGTAAATATATATCGTTACGTATGGCCACATATGTAATTATATATAAATCTATCAAGACATATATGAGAATGTATGAACTTCTTTAATCGGGTAGTTTTTTCATTTAAAAATTTAAAAACAACGATGTTGTTTTGGTGTTTTTTAAATTTTGATTGGGCCCTTGTGCCATTTTGATACAAATTAAAAAATTTAAAGAGCTGCTACTTTAGGGACTAAAATTTTTTTTTGTTTGTAAAAGAATTTAATTTTTTTTCACATGAGTACCTATGGCTTCACGGTGCCAACCATTTTTGCCTTTAAAAAAAATGTCAATAATGAAATGGTCACCAGGTTGGCCATTGTAGTCGAAATATTAAAATATAATTTTTAAAATTTTTGGTTTTCCTACCGCCAACAGATTTGTTTGAATAAACCATTTCTGTATTTTTGTATTATTATTTAAATTATATTTATATTGATTTCTAAAGAGAGTAAACCCCTTAATGATTATAACTAAAAAGTAATACGATCATAAATTTACACTTAAAATATTACAAAAAAAAAATATATATATTTAAAAATATACTTACAACTGTGTAAGTATGTTTTTTTTATTATACCTTATCATCACTTTCACTTATAATACAAATAGTGATATAATGGACTCACTTTTAGCCATGTAAGAGCTTAGAGCTTTTCGATTTTCCCCCTCCTTCGGCCTGTTGCAGCCAGTGACAGTGCCACTTTTCTATAGAGTTATGTACCACATATCTTATAAAAGATTTACAAGCATCATAATAACATAAATAATTTTCCAATGAATAATCAATAAGAAAATAATCGAAATTATGTATTAGATAAAATTATTGATTAAATAGTAAATCATAACTTTTATGTAAATCACATATTGAGAAAGTAATGGAAAATTATCTGACAAGGAAACTACGCAGTGGTGAATCCTCAGATTTAAATAAAGCTGGGATATGTTATAGAGGGCAACAGAATATTGGACTCGTAGTTTTTTTAGATGCTCAGTCTCAAGGTTTGGGGTTAAAAGTTGGGGTCAAGAATGATCCAATTTGAGGTTTATTTCATATATTTTATAATGTACATATATCTATATATATATAAAGAAGTGTACATTTTGAGTGTCACTCCATAACTCGAAAACGGCTGCATAAAATAAAAAATGACTGAATATGTTTTGTAGAACATGCAATGAGGATAGTTTTAAAAAAAAATTGTTTAAAAATATTATCGTTTGGTCGAGATGTGGTGATTTTGCTGAACATTAGTCATCTATTTTCTATATATATGTTCAGAAAAATCACCACATCTCGACCAAACGGAAATATTTTTAAACAATTTTTTTTTTTTTTAAACCATCCTCATTGCATGTTCTACAAAACGTATTCTGCCATTTTTTATTTTATGCAGTCGTTTTCGAGTTATGGAGTGACAATCAAGGCGACAAATTGTTTTTGAACTCCAAACATTCTTACATCAGTACAATGAATTAATTCGATTGTTTAAAACCACTCTCGATCGTTTGCCATCTGGTAATCACAGAATCGTTATCAGGGCTGACAAAACGCGCTTTGGAGAGCATGCGAGACGATTTAATGCACCAAAAATTGATGAAGTGGCCATTGTATTTGTTGGAGACCAGTTTCAATCTTGCGATATTGTGCTATATCGAAGAAATGAGGAATTACGGCGTGTTTCAGAGCTTCATAGCAGCTATGATGCATTACAATATCCATTATTGCACTGAAAAGGTGACGACGGCTATCACATCAATATACCAATACGCTGTTGACATGTATGCGAAAATTGAAGCAGAACGCCTTAATTACCTTCAATTCAATCAAGCCAAATTGCGATCGGAAGAATACATACACTTGCGAGATGCAATAGTGAATGATGTCAATGTTAATGATATCGGACGTTCAACAATATTACCATCGACATATGTTGGCAGTACGCGCCACATGCACGAATATGCGCAAGATGCAATGTCATACGTTCGCAAAAAACAACGTTTGTAACGGAACCAGACTTTCAATGAAAATAAAATTTAAAGGCAAAACAACGTTTGTCGGGTCAGCTAAATGCCCTGATGAGCTGCCGCACGCGCATATGCAGTGACATCATATAAATCTGTTGATAGCGCAATGAATGCAGATGACGCAGTGAATTATCCAATTGAATTTTTGAATTCATTAGAACCACCTGGTATGCCACCGCATTGTTTGAATTTAAAGGTTGGCTCATCAATTATTTTACTGCGAAATTTAAATTCACCAAAACTGTGCAATGGCACAAGATTAGCAGTAAAAAAATTGATGTCGAATTTACTTGAAGCCACAATATTGACCGGAACAGCAAAGGTGAAATTGTGCTCATACCACGTATTCCACTCATTCCAACAGACATGCCATTTGAATTTAAGCGTTTGCAATTCCCAGTGCGTCTATCATTTGCCATGTCCATCAATAAGGCTCAAGGGCAAACACTTCAAATATGCGGATTAAATTTGGAGGAGCCGTGCTTTTCACATGAACAGCTATACGTGGCCTGCTCAAGAGTTGGAACTCCAAACTGTTTGTTTGTGCTCGCTTCAAATGGGCAAACGAAAAATATTGTATATCAAAATGTTTTGGATTGACATTAATAATTTTGAAATACAATGCATTCATTTCATAAAAAAAAATCCATAATATTTCATTTCTTTTTTGCTTGGTTGCAAATAAGTGCAACGGGGTCCGCTAACACAAATTAAAAATCCATTATTTCTGCTCCTTTTGAAGGTATTTGAACAAAATTTGGTTTGTCGGCGCAGTCCAAATATCATTCTTCTTCGAAATATCAATCCACCACGACATAAACGGAACCAGACTCTCAATGAAAATAAAATTTGAAGACAAAACAACGTTTGTCGGGTCAGCTAGTAAGTTATTAAATTATAGTCAAATTGTGTATCAAATGTAAGGTATTTTAGAGTGTTCCTTAAAAATAAATTTGTCATTACAGCCCAGTTTAATTACAAATGGTTCCAAATGGAAGAAATCCATTTATTTCTTTTTTTTTTTGAAAACGTTAACTTGTTCGGGGTTTATCGAAGATTTGAAAGAATTGAAATTATTAATCATTGAAATTATTAAAAATTTCTAAAGTGAATGATTGTGAAATGTAATTGACGTCTCCCAAGTCTGGGATCAGAAAACAGCAATGTATTACTGAAAATATCTTCATTCTATGATTGCCTTGAACATTTTCTGGAGGCAAACAATTCAACATGTTGAAATCTCGATTCCTCGCTTCCTGAGATTCTTCTGCTAGTTCACCTAGAGGAATAATGCGTGATTCAATGATGATTAAAAAATGTTATTTTCTAAATTTGTAATTTTTCACAAAATCTTCTGCCTAACGTAAATATTAGCCGTATGTCAAGAAGTTCATACATAATATTAGAAACACTTTGTTTCATAATGCGAAATCAAAAAAGTTCAAAATCAGCGTGCAATTTTTTGATTTTTTTTTTTTTGTCAAAAAGGATGCCAGACATATAGGGTACATATCACGATTTTTCCGGAAACTGTACTTTGTTAAAGAGTTTCTGTGTTTAAACATGGACAATATGCATATCAAACTTAAAATTTTTGAAAATACATTAGCGCTGAGTAATTTATTTTTTTAAATTTCATTTATTTCAAATGTGCTCCCATGCAAAAAGTTTTAAAAAAATTTGTTTTTTACATAATACTACATTTTTGTATATAAAATATATTACTTATTTTTAAATCATGTTATGTATTTCTTTATAAACTTTTCAGTGATATAAACATGATATACATTTAATGTACATAAGTGGATATTAGGGCTGGTCGATTTAAAAATCGCTCAACGTTTAAGGAAAATCGTATTCTAAGGATCACAATAAGAAAGTTTGCCGAAGGAAACATACCTCTAAAACGAATACTGATGTCCCGACTTTTGACGCGTAATGTCAAATTTTTAAAAAGCCCACTTTGATATTTCAGAAAGTATGAGGAATCTCTCCAAGATTATGGGAGCTACTTCTTCTACGGGAGACACGCTAGCAGATTAATGCATAAATTATCATTCAAGGTGACCGTTAAGGGACTAAAATTTAAGTTGAAAGAGGGCCTTTTTAGCCGTGTTTTTATAGCAAAACGTACAAATCTCGGAATAGAGATATTTCAGAAAGTAGGAGGAGTACTTCTTCTCCGGAAGACGCTCTAGCAGATGAATGTATAAATTATATTCGGCTTTGTTGCATTCGATTGGGGCACTCTAAATGGGTCAAAGTGGGATTTTTCAAAATTTGACCCTAGGGGTCAAAAGTCGGGACATCAGAATTCGTTTTAGATGTATGGTTCCTTCGGCAAAGTTTCTTATTTTGATCCCCAGAATACGATTTTCCTTGAACGTTGAGCGATTCTTTTGCCTTCATACAAATCGACCCGGCCTAGTGGATATAAAGCGAATATAAGTTATTTGAGTTATGCTCCCTTACAAAAAAGTACCAATAGAACTTCTGTACTACTTTTACATGTTTGATTGCAATGGTATGTCCATTTTCTTTGCTGATCATAGTCATAGTCAGTATGTATATCAATGTTTCTCTTGAATAGTAGATTATTATTTAATTTAAATAAATCTGAATATTTTAATTTTAAAGGAAGCTCCCGTATAAATATTAAAAAAAAAATGTTTCAAAAAATATTTACTTATAAAATTATTTTCATTGAAAACAAATTATTAAAAAAAGGCATTTTGTTTTAATTCTTTAAAATTATATTTAATTTTAGTTTTTTTTTTAAAGAACCCAAAGTTAAACTCTAAGGATTGTGCATTTCGTCCAAGTTTAATTAACATTAACCTATAAAACATCAAATAGACAGGATTTTTCGCAGCCATTGCGGAATGTTCTCCATTCTCCAATTATAAATTTTTTAACACAAACAATTTAAAAAACCAAGTAGGGCCAAAGAAAAGATACCATGAAAAACCCTCAAAAATCCCTTTCCAATTATACCACATTTGCATATAAATGCTTTGGTTCATATATCTTAAAAAGAAAAAAAAAAGCAGAAAAAAGGCCCGTCTTTTTAACTCGATTTTGACCCATTTAAATACCTAGATGGCCGAAAAGCCAAGAAGGAGTGTTTATGTTCGAGTACTTTCCTTAGGGTCTCTTCCAATTATGTCCCTTTATTCTAAATTATGATTAAGTTCCTTATTATAATCATATGTAAAGGGTGGGCCAAGTTCGACAGTCTGTTTTATATTATTATTATTATTATTATTATTATTAACTTTTGAAATTTTTTTTTTTTTAATATTTCTTTTTGAAAAAAAAATAGAATATTTTGATTTCACTTATAAACCACCATATTTTTTCTCTGAATGAGTCCATTTTGTATTAGTCTGTACCTGAAAGTTGAAAACAATGCTTATAAAAATAAAATAAATAAAAAAAACTCTTCTAAGTTCAAACGTGAAACTTTGGACGTCGTAGCTTTTAAGTATAGTCAATCTAGCCCTGTCCATCGTTCTTCTCTATTCATAAAACCTTGAGAAATAAGAGGCGGTTTCAACAGGAGCCTACATTTTTTGAAGTAGGTCCTATATATATAACATCATAAACGCCCAGCCCACCCACTGGAACTAGGAACTTGAAATCTGGCGTGCAGAGTCATCTAACGGTGTAGGCGCTCTATAAGACGGCATTTTTGAAAATTCCAGCGGAGAGGGAAAGAATGACAAAAAGTCTTGGCGGCCTGCCCAGACCCCTTTGGATACAAAGATGAAATTTTGTATATTTATTCCCTTAAATATAACCTAAGTCACTGAAATTACACTTTTTGGAGTCTCCCCCTTTGGCGGCCTGGCCAAACTACTGAAAACTAGTAACTTGAAGTTTGGTATGTGGGTTCCTTATCCAGTATACACATCCGCACAGGCGGGATTTTCGGAAATTTATTCTAAAGGCGTGAAGGGGAAATGTTTCTCCCTTGGAGGAACTTGAAATTCTGCATGTGGATTCTTTCTCCCGTATAGACATCCGCTTAGACGGGATTTGGAAAATTCTCCCCATTGGCGGCATGTACAAACCGCCCAAGCAAGGAATTTGCAATTTGGTAATATTGGTTTATAATCCCCAGTAGATATCCGCTTATGCTGGATTTTTTGGTAATTCCTTCAGGGAGGAGGAAAAAAGGAGAAAAATCTTCCCTTAGGCGGCCTAGCTAAACCGCTTAAGCAAAGAATTTGAAACTTGGTATGTGGGTCCTAATAGCGCTAAGAAATCCGCATAGACGTTATTTTCAGAAATTCCTTCGGGGATAGGCAAGAGAGAGAAAAGTCACCTTCTTTTCGGCTTGAACAAACAGCTAAGTAATTTAAATTTGGTGTGTTGGTTCCTAAAACCTCGTAGACATCTGCTTAAACACAAAAAATGTGGCCCGGCCAAACCACTAACATGAGGAACTTGAAATTTGATATAAACCTTTCTATTCCCGCGTAGGCATCCGCTTAAGCTAGATTTGGGAAATTCCTACGGAAAGGGGTATAAACGGGAAATGTATAAAAAAATGGAAAATCTTTCTCCGTCTATTCTGTTTCTTTGAATATAACCTTCCCCACTTACATAATATTTTTTATAGGTTTGTCCAGAAACGTGGTAAAAACGGGTAAAGAATGGGAACAGTACCCCCCCCCCCCCCCCCCCTCCGACGGACTCGATAAACCCCTTCAGTCTGTTATGTGGGTTATCTAATCCCCCTTAGACTGGATTTTCATAAATTAGTACTGGCAGAGGCATGAATGGGAGGCCTGGCCAAACCGCTATATCGAGGAACTTGAAATTTGCACTGAAAGAATTATCCTTCATTATGTTAATGAAACAATTTAATAGAATTTTTTCATAGATTTAATGAAGAATCCAATAAATTTTATTAATATTAAGAAATTTTTCATGAACTTTTTTTTTATAAAATCATTCGATTTCATAAACTTAGAGCTATGAAATTATTTTAAAGACTTATTATTTTATTTTTTCGTTAAATTTCATAATTTTATTAATTTTCAAACTTGAGTTTTAAGATTTAATTCTCAAATGTTAAAATATTTTATAAAGTGCTTTAGTATTTTAATGTAGCATGTTTTTTTTTATATTTTATTTTATTAATTAATAATCATATAATTACAAATTATATGATATTACCCTAACCGAGCACTAGCTACTATGGCCTTCGGCGCGTTGTAGCGAAAACAGACCAGTGCCTCTGGTGGGAATCGAACCCACGACCCCCGCACTGATATGCCAGCACGCTACCAACTAGCCTACCGGGGCGCACATATGCATGTTTTTAATTTTGTACTTTAATGAAATTGTTTCATATGAAATGGTACATTGGTTTACTACCAATGCATTTTTCAAGACACTCATGAAGAGTTTTATTAATTCAGGGAAACTTCTTAATAATAAAAAATTTAATTAAACTGTTTCATAAATTCTATAAACGCTAAAGATTCATTACTTTTATGAACAGTTTCATTAATTATACAAACATTTCGGAAACATTGTCTTTAATGAAACATGTTTCATATATTCTATGAAAAGCTTTAATAGACGAGTTCCAGTGACAATTTGCATTAAAGCTGTAAAGAAACTCATTACTGAAGTAAAGATAATTCTCTCAGTGTAATATGTATGTTCCTAATACCTCTTAGACATCCACTTATTATCGGCCTGGACAAGCCACTAATGCTAGAAACTTGAAATATTAAGTTGGGGTTTATCCTCTCTCGTAGATATCCGCTTGATCGGGATTATTGGATATTCCTACGGGAGAAACAAAAACGGCGTTTCAAATAATGATATAAAGGGGTTTTAAAAATAAGTTGTTTAAAAAGTTGAATTACCAATACAAATCCCAAAAGGTAGAAATCTGAGACCACCAGTATAAAAAAAAAATTTCTTATAAAAAATAATTTAGTTTTCTTTGAAATATAATCCGGTATTTAAAACTACCGGTAACGAAGTATCGGCTTTTTAAGCTAGTAATCACATAAATAAAAGTCATTTCTTTTTATTTTAAATACAATTATGAAAATTTTTAATTATTTTGTTTTTTTTATAAATTTGGCTACAACTAATGCAAAACAAACAACTTTTTTATATCGATTAAAAGTATTAATAATTGCAATACTTGTACGTAATTGCAAATATGTAAGAATGCAAAATTTTAAATACTTATTTTTTTATAAAGATAATACACATTTTATATGTAATTTTATTAATAAAAGTTATATTTAAAATTAATGGCATTGTTTTATAATAATTTTGCAAAGCCAAGTCTTTGGGTATGATTATCATTTTTTAATTTTTTTTTTGTTTAACTTTATAAAGCTAAACATAATTGATAAAAAAAAACAAATTTATAATTTAATTATGGCAACTTTTTTATTTTAAAAATATTATTGCTTTTTTTTCAGACCTAGGCGTTATCCAATTATATTTTGCAAATTATTCTCATCCCAATGCGCCAAACGACTTTCAAATCATTATTACCCAAGTAAAAAACTTTTTATATATTCAGATCCAACTTTATACAATTAAATGTTTTAATATAAATGTTATATATAGTCATACAAACATTTATGTTACAGCTTAAATATTCGTATCTAATTGTATATAGCACTGTGTTGTTTCAAAAATTTGTATATGTAAGGTATATATAGCAATATATTATTTCATATGGTATTGTATATATTTGTACTTAATATACCTAATTACATATTACTATATATACAATATAGAGTTATATATGGGCTCACATATAATTCAACATAAATGTACATATAATTATATATGACTACTATGAAGCAATAATAAAAATTTTCTTTTTTTTTAATTTTTGATAAAACCATATATTGTTCCATACAAAATTATATAGACATTTATAAGGCCTTACACTTTGAATATTTTTTAATAATCTCAGAGGTGATTATATCTGCAATTATATGTACAGCCGTATCAGTATTATATTCTAAGTGATTTTAAATATTAATATATATTAAATGACATGTAAAGGGTCCGCCATCTAACGTTTTTTTTTCAACTAGTGCTTATTTCGTGAATGGTAACACTTAGCTCATGTCTGATTTGACAGATAATTAGTTTTATCCTTCCGCTGAACGAATATCTTGTGAAAAAAGTGAAAGAAATGAGTATCGATAAACCAAAGCGTGAAAAGCCAAAAACAGTGCGTACACCCGAGAATATTACTGCTGTGGCAGAAAGTGTGCGTGAAGCGCCATCAACATCAATTCACCGTTGTTATCAACAATTGAACATTTCGGAGACATCATTGAGACGAATTTTGCAAAAAGACCTTGGTATGACGCCATACAAGGTCCAATTGGTTCAGGAGTTCAAAAAAAAAAAAGTTATTTGGCGGACCCTTTATTTGACACAAAATACGTCAAATAACTACATACGATATTACTAGAGATGTGACGAATATTCGGTTACTATTCGGTATTCGTAATATTTAGCATGTTTTGGCCATTCGGCCGACTAGCGAATAATAGCACTATATGGCAGAAATATTCGGTTAAAGGAAAATAACTAAAAAATCTGTATTTTTCTTCTAAAAAATTAAGAAAAATCTAGTTTTTCATAAAACTTTTCTCTTTAAAATGTCAATGGCTGCTTTTGCAACATTAAAAGTATTACGGTTTCGTTTAATTTCGTCTATATCTCAAGTACAGTGTACTTTTATATGAAATTTATATGAAAATGAATGCAAGAACTATTCGGCAAATATTCGGTATTCGAATACACTATTGGTGACATCTCTAGTTAACACACAAACGAGGTAGAATTAAAAATAATCGTTTTAAATTACATATAGTCGCTTTTAAAATTTTATGAAGTTATATATAATTTGATACAACTGTTGGGAAAAACTTGGAACTGTTTTTATCAAATCTTAAACAAAAAAATATCGAGGCCCCATGCTCCTTATAGGAACGACGGGAATATATATATATATAAACAAAAATATCAAATTACATCTAATTACATACAATTATGTTTAAAACACAAAAATTTGTGTGGAGACAAAATTCGTATGAAATTTTATCTAATGTACATCAAATTGTACTAATTTGTATTTAATTGCATCGAATTGGATCTAATTCGTTGCAGTGGTATGTATCGAATTCGATACAATTTGATGTATTTTAGATACAACTATATATATAAAATATATAATATATAATTATGTTCTCATTTTTCGCATCAAATTTGATATAGTCGCATATCTCATTTATATATAATTTGATGATGACCCATATACAGTTTTTTCTTGGGTTGTGTAATTTATCGTTACCATTAATCCTTTCAAACTTAGGCTCACACTTGTTTGTAATTACGCTTCCTTGAAAAATTTGCAATTATTTTAATATCAGACATGGGATATAATATCAATATTTATGTGTTTCATTACAGGGAAATTACTTTAATACCAGTAATTACATGTAATTGGATGTAATTCAGAAATTGGCCTGTAATTATACACATAGATGTCGTTACTAGATCGCGTATCTGGTATTGAAAATTTTAAAAATTTTTCAAGGAAGCGTTTAAGCGTACAAGTGTAAGAGTAGGTCTGCAAGTATTAATGATATAGACAAATTACAACACGCTGCCAAAAATCGACATATATGGATCCATAGATGAACACACATGCTTCATACATGTCCACATGCATCCATACATGGTTCATATCGCTTATTCAAGAACGTCACAACTCAAAAAACATGATTTTTGAGTAAATGACACAGAATTATTCGTTATATTACGTATCATATTGTGTAAAAAGTCGTATTAATATCTTGTATACTCACCTCTTGAGAGAAATTATGTCGTTATTTTTTTCTTCAAGGTGGGAGTAAATTTAAAACTTTAAACTCGTTTTCAAAATTTATGAGTTATGACGTTATTGAAGTAAATGAGCGATACGTGTACATAAACCATTCTTATATGTTCATATGAGGAATCATATATCGTCATATGTTTGCATTAACGAAAATTGAGGTAATGTTTCCATATATAATCATACATATCAATACAATTCCATACACGATATGTGTACATATGTGTACATTAACGAAATTGAGGTAATATTTATATATATGATCACGATTACATGTATGACCTCGAATCGCTTCATATATGTGCATAATCGGGTAGTAAATAATTGCAATATGTAATTGACAACGCCCCCAGGTCTCTTTTTTTTTTTGTTTTGTTTTATGAATTACTTATTAAAATTATCTATTTGTTTTAAAACCCAACTTCTAGTACTAGTGGGACTTAAATCAGTAGGACACATTACAACACCCGGACACGTTATACCTTCAGTAAATGTATCCGGACGTTTTGAGGGGGATGGTATTAGAGGAGAAGGAGGTACAATTAAAGGTTTTGGTTTAACAGGAGGATTAGATTTAGAAATTCTAAATGATGGCTGTGATTTTAGATTAATATCATTACGTCTTTCATTATCATCACTATAAATGGCCGAATCACGAAAATCATTTTCCAAGCAGGCTTCTACACAATCTTCATATTCAAAATTATCGGTGGAGTCACCATAATGATCATCAACTGGCTTATGTTCACAAACACTATCATTGGAAGAGGTGATAACAGAGTCTCTTTGCATTAAATTCGCTTCTTCAGATTTGTTTAAAGAAAATAATTTTCTAGGATCTGCATAATCAACATGAGCCATACGTTCCCCTATAGTCTCACTTCCTTGTAGATGTAATATAGAATGACGATCCTTATCAAAGCTATCAGAGCCACGACGTTCTAAATTTTGAGCCGAACGACTTAAACCATTAGCAGAAGCAAAATCGTCTGATATTAAAGTAGAATTACTCCATAAACGTTTTCAACAGGTTACGGGCTTGTTGGGTGCGAGTTTGATTAACTTCTGTTATGGAGCTATAGATGGGACTAGAGTGATAACTAGCTGACATTTGTGAAGAATCTAAAGAATTTTGTTCACTTATATTTTCCGAATTAATACTGTCTCTTTCTTTCAGGGTTATAGTGGAAGATGTAGTAGAACTATGTTTACTTAAATTGTTATCCTTGGAATTGGATCTAATGACTTCTTCTTCTCCTACATTTTTTAGTACTCCCTCTGCAGTATAGACTAGAGTAACATAATCCGAATCTGGTCGGGGAGAAGGACATTTCTCTTCTATAGGCTTATTATATTGCACCGATTTAGAACGTCCCAAAGTGGGTGAAAATTTATAGGGAACATGTACATTGCGTAGTAAACTTTCATAAATAGGTTCTTCTGTGAAATCATTGGTCAACGATTTATATTCCATACAATCTTTTTCATTTTCTAACGGTGGTGGAGATCTAGAGGGTGGCCGTGGTGGCAATTCTGGTGCAAGTTCTGATTTCTCTAGACTTTTAGTAGATTTAAAATCAAGACTTTTAGAGGTTTGCATACTTTTTTCAACCGAACGTTTCTTTTGTATCTTTGAGTATAATTTATCAAAATCTTTACTATTCTTAAGTAAGTCCAAAACAATTTCTGCATCGTGTTTAGCTTTTTCGGAAGGTGAAAGTATAAATGAAGTAGTTAATTCCTGGCTGGAGTCAAACTCATTTCCCTTTTTTACCACATCGGGTAAACATATGGAAGAATTTGCTTTCTCTCGTGAAGTCTCCAAATCGTGAGATATATTTTGTTGTAATATATTTTCGGAAGATTCAGTGATTTTCAATACCGTTTCACCTGAATCTTCAAATTCACTTAAAGCCATATAGAACGTAGAAGTTTCTTTAGTTTTATTTTTTTGGCGTTTTAAAGAAGAAATACGTTTGTTAGTAGTTTTACCAGAAATTGGTGCAGCAGTATCGGCCATATTTTTAGTTTCTTTTTTATTAGTAACCCCATTATTTTCTTTTTCTAAACATTTCCTTTCAAAATGTTCGATATATTGACTAATTCGGGGTACAGATTTACTGCGTTCTTTAAGAGGCTTATTACCACCGCCACCAAATCTAAACGATTTATTAGATTGTCGTGTGGATTTACTTGAAGTATCGATTTCAAGTTTTTCCTCGCATTTACATTTTTGGTTTTTAGCACAACTACAATTTCCATTTTCCGCTGTTCGCAATGAAACAGTTCCTTCGCCTAATGGCTCTGTAGTGGTTAAAGATTTGTCAATAATACTTTCCGCACTTTTTGAAATTGTTTTAGTCAATGATATTGAGTCCTTAGTAGGTGTTGTTTCATTGGAGATATCCAATGTATTAGACGTAGTTATAGTTTTACGTTTTAATTTCGTTTTACGCATTTCACTACGTCTAAATTGATTACGTCTTTCCAAATAGGTGGGTGTTGAAGAAGTTGAATTTAAACCCCATCTCCATGATATCTTATCGGTAGAACGATCTGAAAATTTTCAAAAAATTGGAATTAATATAATTTTGTAATAAAGATTTTTGTAAAACATGACAATTAAAAAAAAAAAAACAAAAGCGTTATGAATTTAAGCTAATGTAGTGTTTTGTAATGGTTTTCAGTAGTTGGTATGTGCCAATAACCCATGCTTATTTATTTGGTGAGTTAATGTGCGGTTTACATTGGTGCATGTTTTTTTTTTTTATGGTTTATAAAGCATTTTGACTGGCAGTACTAACCCTAAATTGTGTCAATTTTTTATTTGATTTTGGTTTGGTTATTTTGTTTATTTCAATTTTTGTGTGGTTTATTTCAATTCACCCCTTTTTCGTCGTTTTATATTTTTTAAGTATTGACTACATCACTAAAATTGAAAGAAAATTAAATATGGTGTCTCAGTGTTAGCCAAAATTTAAATAAAGGTGTTAATTTTTTTTTTTTTTTTTTTTTAGATTTTTCTTTGAATTGTTATAGTGTAAATTTGTCTGTAAATACCATGAAAATGAGCATATTTATCAAATAATGCAAGATTTTTAATAATGCGAGATTTTAAAAACTTTCGACACACCTTTAAGGTAATGCTCTTTCAAATTTTATTGAGCTTGGTACTTATATTCTCCTAGTAAATATGGAGTTTACATATTTTTTTCGTTTTCCAAAATTGCAAAATAAGTTTCATAAAAATTAATTGTGGGTTTTTTTGAGATTTTTCATTTCATTTCATTTCATTTATTAACAATAAATCTTAAAGCCAGTTAAGGCCAAACGATTACAGACAAAAAAAAAATTTAGACAGTCTTACGATATTCTTATTTCTAATCATTCTTAATATTAATTATCAAAAATATATATATATATATATACCTCTATCCAAATCTTAACAAAAATTTCAGAAAATAATCATTACCCTATCACGAATATGGTTTCTATATCCATTCCCAGAAAAGTGGCAATTTATAGTGATACATGTTGTTTCCGACACAAAATTACATATTTTGAATTAATTTATCAATTGAGATTAAAGAAGTGATAATATAATATTTCGAAATTGGGATTCGGAGTATAAAAAGTTCCTATAATTATAAGGCAGTCTTGTATTCCACAAATCTGTAACACGTGCCACAAATGATCTTTTCATAATCATCGTATGCGTTCCTAGTTGAATGACCAAACACAAATCTTGAAGCAAAATAAGATGGCGATGCATTTTTAACGACCTTATAAAAAAGGCACAATACCTTAAAATCAATAAATTTTGTGAAGCTACATCCCAAAAAATCGGTTGTGTGTTCAGAAACATGGGATCGAATCGATAGGCCGTACACATATCTTATTACGCGGTTAAAACATCTTTCCACTTTAGAAATATTACCCGAAGTAGTGCCACTGTAAACCTCTATTCCATACATTATAAGTGGCATCAATAAAGTATGTGCAATTTGTCTTCTTATATTAATTGGAAGGCGACACGGTATGCTATAAACCCTTCGAAGAGAAATCATAATTTTAGATATAATCATGTTAATATGTTGATAGAAAGTTAGTCTATCATCAATGTAGAAACCTAGAGCCTTGATATAAGAAACAAACTCAACTAAAGTACCATCCAAAGTAATATTAGGTCTACTGCATAGCATGTTATTAAACATTATCACCTTTGATTTGGACGTGTTCAACGAAATAAAGTTTTCTTTGCACCAATTATTTATATTACTTAAGTCCTCATTTGATCCTCTCTCTAGCTCGTTTTCTAATTCGGCAATAGCTACTAACTGTAAATCATCCGCATACATATACCCCTTTAAAGAATTACAGCAAGAAAATATATCATTTACATATGCCAAGAATAATAACGGACCTAAAATTGTTCCCTGTGGCACTCCCCGAGTAGTAGTTCGAGTTGACGAAGTTCCATTTTTGGTTTGTACGAACTGCGTTCTATATCTTATAAATGTCTCTATTAACCTACAAGCTGTTATAGAAAACCTAAAATTGAGTAAGAGCTTATTAAGCAATGCTTCATGGGATATCGATTCAAAGGCCCTACTAAAGTCTAAGCTTATCATAACCCCTAACTGATGATGATCTACTGCCTGTCGAATTTCATGCAAAATATCTAGAATGTGCGTGGTGGTATTATGACGTTGCCTGAAACCCGACTGATTTTCAGATAACAAATTTTCAGTATTTATGTGATTAAGCATTTGATTATTCATCAACCTCTCCAAGACTTTTGAGCATATTGAGACTATATTTATCGGACGGTAATCACTACAACTCTCTGGATTCCTGATTTTGGGTATTGGTAAAATCCTTGCCTTCTTCCATAAAGATGGGTACGAAGAACTGGTTAAAACACTATTAAAAACATGAGTTATATGATTTATAATATTCGGAAGAATTAACTTGATAAACTTTAGAGAAAGACCATCAGGTCCAACAGCATTTGATTTCATATTCATGAAAGAATTAAAAACCTCATCGTTCTGAACGTTAGCAAAAGAAAATCCACCTTCATTCAAAGCAACTTGTGAATAATATAAAATTGTTGGTGGATTTTCAATCGGTGTCAAAATATAAGAATCATTAAGTTGTTCCACATCCATAGCAGAAATGTTATTATTGCTTGCCTGAGCAATACCCACTTTCCTAAGTTCATTCCATAAATTTTTCGAAGTACCAGAATCAAAACGTTCATGATAATGCTTTGCCCTCTCTTTCCGAATTGCGTTTTTAAGCCGATTTCTATATAAACAATAAATACGCCACCTATATTCACTCCTCTGTTCTAAATAGGCTCGAAAAGCTAAATCCCTATGACATTTGGCCATCCTAACATTTTCAGATCCCATCCATGGATCCTTTCGCCTTACCGAAATCGTTTTAAGTGGAATGTACCTTTCATAAAGATTTAAAAGTGATGAGGTCAAAAACTCCACTTGAAAGTCTGTATCAATAGTTTCATAAATAGGCCTAAAGTCAATATCATCCAAATCCTGAATACACAATTGCCTATTAAAATGTTTATAATCCCTTACCTTTATAACATTATCCACTCTATTCGTTCGAATCCTGTAAGAAATATATATCAAGGCGTGGTGAGAATTCAGTGCAGGAAACTGAAATTGGCCCTTTTTTTCCACCAAATCGGAATTGGAAACAAAAAAATAATCAATTAAACTACATCTAGATGAGTTTAATTCAAAGTGTGTGGGTAAATTATTATGGATTACTTCCAGCCCAGAATCAGAGACCATATTTCTTAAAGCTGCCCCCTGCTGAAAAAGATTTATATTAAAATCCCCTGCCACTATCATATGCCTATAACGTCCAGACAGTTCCCCCAACTCCTCCCTACATTGACCAATATTACCATAAGGAAGATAAATTACACCTATTAAAATATTAACCGAATTTTCCCCGGAAATTTCCACAAAGATGGCATCACAAGTCAGTCCCTTATTGAATGCACAAACAACTCTAGACTGAAGACGATTGTGAACATACACACATACTCCTCCGCCACGTCGTTCAAACAATTTGTCATTACGATGTAAATGATAGTTCTCTATCTCTACTGCAGTATCTAGAATACTCTCTCCCAACCACGATTCAGACATTCCAATAATATCAAAATTACCCCCCTCTACCACTTGTCTAATCTCATCTAATTTAACTGAATTAAACTTTGGTGAAATACTTTGAACATTCATATGCATAATATTCAGATTACATGAATTCAAATTTAAACGGTTTAATGAATCACTAGTTACCACTTCTCCCAAATTATTATTCATTTCCAATATAAAGAGATACCCCCCATATTCGTGACAAAATAAATTGTGTTAATATATAAGCATAGAAAATACTATAATTCTCAGTTTTTAGAATGAAGCATTTCCTTATAAATTTCCAAGGCAAAATGTCTTAAGGACATTTTGTTCTATTTCGCTATCCTCTTCGCCAACAAGAATGTATTTTTGTGCAACACTGTTTGAAGAAGTGGATTTGGTCTTTAAAATGACATAAAATTTTTAATTTTCTGCTAACGCGTTAAAAAGTTATGATACTTCAAACTGTGTATATTTCTTACACACTAGTTATAAACTCCCTACATTTAGCAGCGATAAAATGCGAACTATAACGAATTTTGGAAAGAGAAAAAACACGTAAACTTCATATTCACTAGGAGAATATTTATACCAAGTTTTACTAAAATCAGAGGAAATAAAGTTGAAAGTGTTGTCTTTTTGTGCTCATAATTTTTAAAATGTTCCCATTGCAGTGCTGTCAGGTTTTTCGATTTATTGTCATTTTGACGATTTTTAGTATCCAAAATAACTAAATGACGATCGGATGATTTTTGCTTCCAAAATTACGATTTTTAGACAAAAGTATAATATGTCAGCAAAATATATTTATTTGTCACCGGATCTATTTTTCGATTTATATTATTTCGTTAAAATAAAAAAAAAAGAAAACTTAAGTTTTATCGAAATCTAACATTTATTTGCTATTATGATGTGAAATAAAATTTTGAAAAAATGCAATTATTAGAAAAATTTATTAGTGTTATATTTAGATGAAAATAAAAAAAAGACTTAAATAAAAAACCGCATGGCATTTTTTGCGAAACCAACAGACCTCGCATAAATACAATTACAAAAGATACAAAATAAGTTTTAAAATAAATCCGGTGCTTACAAAACAGGCCAATAATATAAAGTTTCCCAAAGTAAAACTTAAGCTATTCTCAATTTATATTTGAAAATGATGTAATAAACACGCAGTAATAAATTATTTTTGAATAAAAGTATTTTGTATTTAGATATATCAAAACTGAACTGAAATAATCAAAAATTTCGAAATCTAGTGTTACGCAAAGAGAATTTCTTAAACGAGTTTTAATGAAATTTTTCACTAAACTGATAAGGTTTTCTTTACAATGTGAATGAAAAATTTCTTAAACTTTATGAAAAAGCTTAATAGTTTTAATGAAACTGTTTTTATTTGAAACTTTTTCATTAGTCGTTTGAACTTTTTAATAAATAAAATTAAATTTTTCATTAAATTATATGAAAAACTGCATTAATTTAATGAAAAGTTTTAGAAACTGTATTCATTTAATGAAAAGTTTTAGAAACTGCATTCATTTAATAAAAAGTTTTAGAAACTGCATTTATTTAATGAAAAGTTTTGATGTGCGCGTTCAAGTGACATTTCATAGAGCTAATGCAAAAATTAATTGATAACATGCAGAGAATTCTCTCACTGTATGTCATCTAATATAAGGCCATTTAAAATTTATCATAAATTTTAATTCGTTAATTAAAGCCCAAATTTAAGATTTAAAGAAAATAACATTGTTAAATAATTTCCAAATTTTTAAAAAGAATTTAAGATTTAAAAATTGTACTTTTGGAATGTTGTTCACAGAATTATGCAGAAGTGATTTAAAATTTAAGCGATAAAGTAAAGTGCCATCGTTTTAAAATATCATAATTTATGAAGTTTAAACCAGGGACCGTAAAAATGATTCCTTTTTTCATAAAAGTCAGATGATAAAAGTTATTTTTTGATTTTTATTTTTTCGAGCAAAAATAAAAGTTATTTTTTGATTTTTATTTTTTCGAGCAAAAATAAAAGTTATTTTTCGATTTTTATTTTTTCGAGCAAAAATAAAAGTTATTATTTGATTTTTATTTTTTCGAGCAAAAGTTAAAATTATTTTTTGATTTTTATTTTTTCGAGCAAAAATAAAAGTTATTTTTTGATTTTTATTTTTTCGAGCAAAAATAAAAGTTATTTTTTGATTTTTATTTTTTCGAGCAAAAATAAAAGTTATTTTTTGGTTTTTATTTTTTCGAGCAAAAATAAAAGTTATTTTTTGATTTTTATTTTTTCGAGCAAAAGTTTAGTTCTGTGATTACAACATTAAAGTTTAAACTGTGATATTTTTGTTTGCGCCGTGATTATATTTTTTATTTTAATTATTAAATTTGTGTCGTGACAGTCCAGTTTTTTAATTTTAATCTTCAATAATCTTGACAATGTAAACTAACTAATTTTACGAAAATAAATAAAAGACTCCTGAAGAAGTTGGAATAAAACCAACGAAACGTCGAGTTGAAAAATAGATAAAAATAATGTGTTTTATTTAAATCTATAAAAAACTTATTGACCAAAAACAGCCCAAGGCAACCCCTTATTAATCTCAAAATTCAAATAAATTGGTCAAAAACAAAACATAATTAAAAATAAAAGTTAGTTTTTGATTTTTATTTTTTCGAGCAAGTATAAAAGTCATTTTTTGGTGTTAATTTTTTTTTTTACCAAAAATAAAAGTTATTAGCTTTGTTATTATGATTTTTCAGTGATGATAGATATACAGCAAATATTTTGCAATGTTATTTTTTGTGATAACTGTATTAATATATATTATTGGAAACTAAAATCGTCATTTTTAAAACAAGAATTCTTCAAAAAAATCGTCATATTAAAAATAAGTTTTACTGATTATAAAACTCGAAAATATTACAAAACCATAAAATTTATATATTATATGTATATATTTATATATTATATATATATAATATAACTGCGTTATTTGTTATTTATTCGTTATAAAAATAAAAATTTTTAACTTATGGAATTTCAACTCAAGAAATTGAAATAAATATCAAAATAACTTTTATTTTTGCTCAAAAACATAAAAATCAAAAATAACTTTTATTTTTGCCCGAAAAAAATAAAAATCAAAAAATAACTTTTACTTTTGCCCGAAAAAATAAAAACCAAAAAATAACTTTTACTTTTGCCCGAAAAAATAAAAACCAAAAAATAACTTTTATTTTTGCTCGAAAAAAAAAAAATCAAAAAATAACTTTTATTTTTGCCCGAAAAAATAAAAATCAAAAAATTACTTTTATTTTTGCTCGCAAAAATCAAAATCAAAATATAACTTTTATTTTTGCCCGAAAAAATAAAAATCAAAAAATAACTTTTATTTTTGCTCGAAAAAATAAAAATCAAAAAATAACTTTTATTTTTGCTCGAAAAAATAAAAATCAAAAAATATTTTTTATTTTTGCTCAAAAAAATAAAAATCAAAAAAAACTTTTATTTTTGCTAAAAAAAATAAAAATCACAATTTTAAAAAGCAATGCATTTTATTATAGACTAGTTCATAAGGATCAAAATGGTATACTTGAAACAGTTTTCCGACATTTACTTCTAATTGCTTTTTTTGTTTAAAAATTTGAAAATAACTGTTATTTTCGGTCCCTGGTTTAAACCATAGCAAAGTATCGTAAATCGGTTTATATTACAACGATAGCATGTTAGCACTTAAAATGTCAATTACACTATTGTCTGTTATATTTATATTAACAATTTATTCCACTTCTAAAAAACATATTTTTTATTTTGACGATTTTTTGGAATATGATGACGATTTTGACGATTTTTTTTCTAAAATGTTGGCCAATGATGCTCAACAAACCTGGTACCACTGTCCTAATGTAATAGTTTCAGCAAATCTCTAACTTTCCCAGCAAAACCAAGGTAACGACTACTTATTATTTTATGCATTACTTTGTAATGACTACCTATTATTTTCTTCATTACTTAACATAATAAATTAATGGGTAACCGATAAAAAACTTATAATACATTACATTCATACGCATAATATTGGGTAAGCAATAAGAGGTTATTCATCCTTTTATTCCCAAGCAAAATATAATGCTATAACATTTTTCTTGAAATCTATTTCTTGACTCATTATAATTATTATTTAGTAAGCTATGGGGTAAGGCATATCTTGAACAAATTTACGTAGAAGAAAAATTCATTTATGTTTTAAACTATCAAATTTTATATGCATCGGTGGCTTAGGGTATAGAGACTGCTCGTCTGTTAACCCTCCAACGGGTAAGGCTGCCTCAGGGCAGTCTTCATAAAATTTACCACAAATGCGTCAAATGAGCGTTTTATACTTAGAAATTAATATATTCCGAAACTAAATTTGCTAAATATTTTTCGTGTGCAGTCCATGGCTTGGAAGCGAGAAAGCTTCAAAATCAAAATTTCGTTAAATTACAAAAAAAAAAATTTTTTTGAAAATAATAGTTTTAAAAAATCTAAAAAACAGATTTGAATTGACTAAAAACTCTTGATAATAAAATACAAGAACTCTCAGGATTTTATCAGGATTCCTCTAAAGGACATCGTCTTAAATTATAAACTAATAGACGAATTGTTATGAAATTTTGCAGAAAGAAGACATTAAATATTAGTAGCAAAGCGTTGAAGTTTGAACAATATAAATTGAACTTTAGATACTTTTTCGCCTAACCGCGATATCTTCTCAAATAGGAGCAGAAAAGAAATAGTTTTTCGAGCGTGGTTATATCTTGGTAAGAGAAATAATTTTTGTCCAAAACTTCACTTTTATATGCTTTAGTTTTCAAAATGCACCCTAAAATATTTTGGCTCATATCGCCTAAATTAGGCAACGATAAACAATTTTGTTGAAGAACTTATTATTTGTTTTTCGAGTGGAGCACATGGTATGAATTTCGTTGCAAAACATCGTTTGCCAGTTAGAGGGTTAATCTGACGACCCGGGTTAATCTCCCATGTTTTAAAAAATATTTACAATACTTTTTTTAAATTCGTAATTTTTTTCAAAACCTATTTTTAGACCCATTATTTTTTTACTTTTGATAATGTCTTATTTTTCATACCCTTGTATGCATATAGGTAACACATTATAAATCATATCTACGTAAGGCTGCCAGTAATGCATAACTCATTTCTTTTGGGACATTTCATATAAAAACGGTTAGAATTATAATATAAAAGGTAATATGTCCAAACCATCTAGCTTAGTTTACTAGACTCATTATTTAGTAAGGTAACACACCTTGACAAATTTTTAAAAAAAATTTTGGAATACTAGCGAAGCGTTCTCCAAATAGAAATATTGAATTATGTCTAGTAGATCGGAATTGAAAAAAAAAAACATTGAATATAGGTTTTCCGATCCACAGTGTGTTGTGGATCAAAATCTTTTTTTGGATGTTAAAACAATTTTTGTGGTGAATATAATTTTTTGAGTTGAAAAACTTTTCTCTGAAAAGTTATGACTTCCAAGTGAGATATATTATAGCAATTGCAATGTAACGAACTAATATTTAGTTATTGGCTTTAACGCATGATTCTAGATAAAAAGGCGGGGACAAAAGTGGACATTTATATATTTTTTGAGTATTATTCGTATTTCTTTCAAAGCAACAATAGGAAATTGAATATCAAATGAAAGTTTTATTCAGGAGCTATTTTATGTTATTTTCTATATTCGTGCTATTGACAGACTTTCAACTTTCCCAAGGATCACCTTCATTATTAATTTTTTTAAATGGTGCCAGCTCTGGTACTTATAAAAAGTCGATACCTTGTAACTGAGGGTTAATTTTTAACTTGAGTTAAATGTGTGAAACGACTTCTCCAACATACTGAAGTTATTTTACATTCTTATCCCAGGTCATAATTTCATCGTCAGTTACGAGTTGTCAATCATCGATATACAGCTAAAGCTTGACAAAGGTACACATACAGAACTTTTCGAGCGCGCGAAAGCAGCTATGAGATCAACAACCATATATTCATAAATCTCAATACACACAGAGAAATAAAGTGCCTACCGAATTGAAAAGTGCATTTTAATGGTAACAACTTGCAAATTCAGTTAGTACAACGATGTTTACATTAGATTTCTTAATATGTTGTGTGTTAAAACTAAAATTCAGCCAAATTAACCGAACTTTGTTGTGAAAATTAACGTTCAGTTTTACCACACATCTAAAATTCAAAACAAACGAATTTGAGTCAAATTTCAGTTGGCAAATAGCTAATTTTTTCTCTGTGTGTACGATCCTTAAAGTAATGAATATTACTTGCTAGAAGTGCTCTAAAAATTTAGATGTTAGCAGCATTAGGGTAAATCAAATTCGGCCTTTGTAGAGGATTTCGCTTATGGCAGCGGAAGAATAGATGTGGATAAAGTGAACATTGTATATGGTTTAAGTCAAATCAAAATTTATCTTCGGCTTGCAATTTTCATCTAAAAATCTGTAATTTTTGGACAAATTTAATGATTTTTTTTTCGAAATCGATATTTCTTCGTTTTCTTTTATTAAAGAATTAACACAATATCAAAAAGTTTTAGATAAAAAGCCCAATTCGAAATTCAATTTGGCTAAATCTTTTGAACACTATTATTTCAACTTCCCACAACCTGAGTATCCTTGTTATAACAATATTTAAGCGGAATTCCTTCAAAGGCCAAATTCCAACATACATGATTAAATTTTACCAACATATTCGTGTTATCAACAAAAAGTGAACAACATTTAGAACAGCAAATATCTTAACAAAAAAAAGCACATTATTAGAAATCTTGCAAACCAACATTCTTTTTAAACAATTTCATTTTCACTAAATCGTGTTAAGTGTTCCCTTTTAATGTTTTTTTTTTGTTCATGTTGTCCAAGCACAACAATTTACAATTTAAAAAATAAAAAGTTTAATAAAAACGAGACAAACAAATATAAAGTTAAATTCTTTAATAAAAAAAAAAAAAAACAGAAAAACTTCCGCTTTAGATCACACCTACATACCTTCCTCATCACCCAATTGGTAAACCAGCTCTTTAGCTCGCAATGGAATGTTATCGAATTTTTCGAGTATGACACTTTTAATGTGTTGAGTCCATAGGCGTTTCTGGTCACGATTTTTAGCTGTTAACTTGATTTGGTGTTTCGGTTCATCGTATGGTATTACATAAAAGCTAGTTGGCTCACCAGCCAAGTGTTCACTCAGCATGAGATTGTTTTGCTAGACAAAAAGGAGATAAACGATTTGCTTTATTAAAATAAGAAACTAGACACTAACTATCCTGGCAACTAAAACTTACAAGTAAGGACCACCTGATGGGTTCCCTGCGATTGCCATAAATTTTGGTTATATGATAGAGAGGACAAAATAAATAAAAATTAGTACCTTTGAGGTGTCCACATTCACGTTTTTAGGGGTTGAAATTTGGGGCCAAATATAACCCAATTTTCCGTTATTTGTGTTTTGTTTCAAGCTTCTTTAAAGAACCATTATACAAATTTGATATTAAATGAAAGGTAATTGGATGATCTTTCCATTTTTATACAACAAATATTAAAAGTCTTAAAACAAAAAAATTTTGAAAAACTTTGATACCCATTTTTAACCCCTTAATATGCGCTTGGGCAGGTATGTACCAATTTTTTATTACTTTTTTCTCATCTATTATATATTCGAATTTCATCGAAATCTGTAGGAACCACCCAACAGAGTTCCCTTGTTAGGAAAAGTCCAATCGATACAATTGAATAAAATAAATCCACAACCAAAGAAATCAACTTACGTGTATGTAACTTTTAAATTGTAAACGATTATCCTCTTTGGCTTTGGCTATAATTAACATAGTGGCAAATAGTAAAACCTTCCGAGGTTTGTTATTCTCCATTAAAATACCTTCCAAACGTAATTCACCTAAAACTGTAAGTTCTGTAAGGAAAGAAAATAATTAACTTTGCGTTTAATTTATATGAAAATTCACATTATTTACCTGGTCCCAGCCAGCCATCTAATATACCCGATAATTCTTTAACTCTGGTTTGTTGTTCTAATTTTCTTTTAACTTGATCTATATTACGGGCCACTTGACGCATTATTTCAAAGGCCTGCATTACTTCTTTAATATCACAATGTTTTCTTAAGTTCTGTTGTGGAAAATGGGGATTAAATTTAGTTCTTAAGTTGGTGTATGCAATACTTACATCCAATAGCAGGTGATATTTTAAAATTCTTTGTACTGGCTTTAACAAATAAGAACCCAAAGGCAAGGTATGATGTAACATTCTTTGGGTAGAAGCCAATAAGGCATTTGTATGTGTTGCCTGTAATAGCTTCGTTAGCAATGATATGGCTTCTGGATAACTGGTGCTGAAAATAGGATGCACAAATTTATTATAATTTTCTTATAAATTCTTGTGAATGTTGGAATTTTCCATGGTCCAGTTAATAAGACGGACCAAAATTATCCAAAATTCTTCTTCACGAATATAAATATTTGAGCTGTAAAGATTTTCAATGCTGACATTAAATGAGCAAAATAGATTTTTTTCTCTTGAACACAAATCGAAAGGGACCTGCAATAGAAATACTTCTACGTATACACAATTTCTTATAAATTCTTGTGAATTAGCAATACGTCAGTCACAAAATTAGAATGTTATTTTATCATTCGTTTTAAAGCGCTATATCCTGTAAGGCGTCACTACAGGATATTGTTGTCAAAATTAAAAAGGGTCTTGATGAAAACGAAACCCCGCTGGAAGTTTTGTGGACGTTGAGAGGCTTTTGACACTGCTACATTTGACTCAATTGAATTTTCTGTTGAAGCACTTGGAGTGGACCTAGTTTTTGTGAAATTGTTTATATTTAAGTATCTTCTTATGCAGCACCAGGCAAGACTGGCAATATGATGAAAATGATCATCGTCACTGTACCTCTGTAGAATATGGACTCAACAGAGTATTTTCTCCGTGACTGTCTAGTTTTCTCTCTGACATCTCATTTTGGGTAGTGATGTTAAGGATGCCTGTATGAAATATCTGCGGCTGCAGGAGTTCGAGACTATGAAGAATGGTGACCTCAAAGCACACATGCAAGCTTTTAAGCTCTTCATTGATGACAGTTATGCAAAGTTCACGGATAGAACTGGCAAAGATCTTTGAGAGGAATTTTGGAGTTGGGATATTGTTAAACGGAATCCAATCGTAACTAAGAAGCTGAACAAGGATATCAAATCTGGTTCTCACACCATTTTAGGCAAACAAATGGAGACACTGTTTCGGGGTCTTTGGTCTCAATTTTCAGCGTGCATTTTTCATAGGGAAGGATAACTAAATCTACATGGCAGAGCTTTTTTCTATCCACGTGGGTGCGACTGATTTTTGCACTCAGTATTGATGACCGAGATACAAACTTCCCATATACTTTAGTATGGGGCAGTTGTGAAACAAATAACATCTCAAATTCAAAACGACGGTCTCAAATCTGGTTCTCGGATGGTTTTAAATTGTAAAGAGATATCTTAGGTACAGTATTTTAACAAGCCATACCCATATAAAAGTACTCCTTAATATCCGCCTTTCATCAGTGTACGACAGAGTGTCTTCAAAGAAGGGTAAGAAGTCAGTTGTAACTGCAGTACAAAGATCTGGGGTCTCCACTAGTGTTGGAATACAATAAAACCTTTAAGGCCGTTGTGTTATTCAATGCAATTCCTTTATTTTGAAATGGGTGCCTGGGCATGAGGGCCATAAAGAAAATGAAAGGTCCGAATGCTTGGTAAACTATTAGGCACTTCGCGAAGAGACCCTTATCCTTTTCCATTTGGGCGTGGAAGGAATCTGGTTTATTGATCACTGCAATAACTATTTCAGTCAGAGCGAGAAGAAGATATTTTTATATCGATCCAGTGTGAACTCAAAACGACTACCGGCTTTTGATAAGGCCAGTATCAATGAGAGTCAGCCTGAATTATGTCAAATAAAGTAATTTCATGAAATTTACTCTGTTTGTTACGATTGAAGGGACAACACTAATCCCCATGCATACCATGGGATTATTTCCATGTAACTATAAGAATAATTAAGATGTGTAGACAAACAAATTTGTATATGTTGTCGTTTCCCGTATGACCCTGAGACAAACAGATATAGTGAGGCATAAGTATATAAAATATTCTTACCAATAAGTAGTATAAACATCAAATCCTTCCTTTAACTCTATAAAACATTTAGCTGTTTTTAAGGGATCCAATATGGATTCCGAAAGATGTTTAAGTAATTCTGAATTGAAAAGATAAACATCTTCGATATTGGAAAATAATACATTGAGTTCATCTTGTTTCAAACAGGCACGTTCTTTCCAATCCATAAGATATCTAAAGAAAAAAGAGAAAAAACAAAAATAAAACATTTTTTAATCACTGAAAATTTGATTTAACCCTTTAATTGCCCCGAAATATTAAAAATGTAAACTTACCCTCTAATAACTTCTCCCAAGTCATTAACATAATTTCTTTCCGATTCTATTATTTCCATACATGCTCTTTCAAATACTGTCATACCGGTATGAGGATCTGCCAATTCATTTTCATCTGCCAAACTTTCGACACTAGCCAAATAAGAAGTATTAAGTTTACCACCTATATGATCAGTACCCGAACTAGAACTTGAACTCGAGGAGGTGGAACATATAGACGATGAAGACAAAGGACGATGTTTAAGTTTTGCTATATCCGGCAACATTAAACTGGACATTTTTCGTGATTCTTTGGGTGAAAATTTGGATTTAATATCAGATAAACGATCCAAACTTTCAGCTGATATTTGGTCATGATCATCTTCTGCTTCTTCATCTTTTAATAACTGAGAACGTGGTAGGGTGCTGGTTTGTTTGATACTAATATTTTTCTGAGCATAATCTCGGGCAGCTAAACTCTTGGACCGGGCATATGATAAGGGATGATGGGTAGGACTACGTTTGTTATTGATTGGTGAGATCACAGGTTTGTTAAGATCCTTAAATAATTCCCCATTATTGATTGGTATTTGAAATTCTTTTGAATTGGCCGCTAAAGTAAGATTTTTTAAATTTTGAGAAACTACTGCAAAATTAATAGTCTCCGTAATGGGGTTGTCCATTGCTAAACATTCTAAAGACATATTTGATGTACTGTCCAGAGAGGAAGTATGCTTTAATATGTCTTTTTCAAATTGTTGCCTAGGTGTACTAAATATACGTAGAGCATGACTTTTGACACCATGATTATCAAAACTAAATGCTGTATGATTGGTAGGTGTTTTATCCTCATCTACTCCGGGTATGGCATATATGGCAGGTGTATGAGGTTTCCGAACACTTTTTGATTTATTATCAGAACGTCGAAATGTTTCTTGATCTAACGACAAACCATTATTAAATGTTTCCACCAAGTCTGTACCAGTTTGTGTTAGTTTTCCAGTAATTTTTGATAGAGGTATATGGGAAAGTTTATGTTTATGGGCGGTGGTAGTGGAAGTCTTTTTAGTGTAATGTTGTTGTACAGGAGTACTAGATCTGATCTGATATTGTAAAGCTTCAATATCCACTGCGTCTACTGCTTCTGCATCCGAGTGATTAATAATTCTCTGAACATTCGGTGATAATATCCTAATGTGAGAACGTTGTTTATTTAAAGAACCATTATTTGACGAAACAGATTCAAGAGAACCTCTTAAACTACTGCTGCAACTACCACTGTTTGAGTTGTTTAGGGTAGAGGAATTCTGCAATTCATCACAATTTTGTGAAGCTCGTGTACTTTTGATTTCCGCTAATTTGGAATATTTTTCCAAACGACTCAGATAAGCATCCAAGGGAGGTCTTGGAGTTTCTGTTTCTTCTGTATGTAAAATTGATTCTTTGTTAATATCACAGTTTAAGGTAGTCGTAAAGGAGTTTGTATGATTACTTGAAGAACTTGAATCTAAACTTGTAGTTAAAGTATCATAGATACCCAATAGAGAGGGTGTTAAATCCGTGGAACTACCTGGAATTAAAACAAACGAAGTTTAACATTAGAACAAATAATTTCAATAGATTCCAAATTTAAAAATGAATTGTATATGAACGTGTATGACCATATTTAGTGTCAATTTCTGTGTGACACTATATATATATGGACACATATAATTGTATGTGTGTAGGTGGGTTTAGATCTAATCTGATGCATTAGATAAATATCCAGTACAATTTTATCCGAATTATGGCCCTATCGAATTGTATTAGGTTGTATCAGTTTTGTATCTAATTGTATCAGTTTATATCTAAACTGATTCTAATAGATATAATTATATAAACACCAGATATTATTGTATGCGGATTTTAACCTGATATTATTGTATATGATTTTATTTTAACTGATACATCTAAATATAATTAGATCCGAGCTTTAGTCAGGTACAATTGCACTAAGTGTTCAATTTTTGTATATGATTGTATGAAAATATACACATTTCCATATATGATCATCCCATCATATTATTTTTTTGCGGTTTTTAAAACAGTTACGGCATAAATATTTTTAAGTTTTAATGCTTATTAGGGTGTCCCGAAAGTGTACAATTTTACGTAATAGCGCTCAAACGTTGATTATGAAAAAAAAAACAAAAAACAAAAATCGACTTTCAAATAAAATATTTGTTGATTCAATTAAAAGTTAAATTGAATTCAGTCCAATAAATGAAATTGTAGTAACAATCAATAAAATTTGCAGCTATTTAATTAATTTTATTATCAATTAAAGTTTTAATCATATCTATTAAAAGTTTAATTGAATATGGTTTTTAATTTCAAACAAACTTTTAACTTTAAACAACTTTTTACTATTAAAAAAAATTGCTAAAAATTGCCTAAATGAAAAACAAATCGCCAAAGTTACAAAATTTAAAAAAAAAATCACCAAAATTTTAAAAAAATCGACAATATTTAAAAAAATCGAAAAGATTTGAAAACCCGCTATATTTAAAAAAAAACACTAAAATTGTAAAAAAATCGACAGTATTAAAAAAAATCGTCATAATTAAACAAATGACAAAATTGAAAAAAATCGCTAAAATTGAAAAAAAATAAATTGCAAAATTTTAAAAATCGTTAAAAATTAAAAAACCGTTGATATTTGAAAAAAAAACCGCCAAAAATTGGAAAACAATTGGAACGTAATTGTCAAAATTAAAAACAAAAATTTTAAATTTATTTTCATCGGGATAAACATTAATTGCATTTATAGTAATTAAATGTGCTAAAGTCCCAAAACTTATTTAACAAATTGTGAAAAACAATCTGATGTAGGCGTGTCCCTATCCGGATTTCATTCCTGCCCAAGGAAATCTTCAGGGGACTTTGTTATTAGAATTTCTAGAGATATTTGTTATGTTAAATCACAAACTCAATGAGAACTTCTTGTACTCGTCTAGGAGCGAGATTCAAAATTTAAAATATCAAAGAAAAAACAAAAACAACAACAAAATATTGTCACAATTGGCTTTGTCATCTTCCAAATACTACTCTTTTTTTTTGACAGACCTAGCAATGTAGTGACGTTTATTCAAGTAAATCAACAATAGAAAATCATATGTTTTCTATTAGTGTCAGTTACATTTAAATTTGCACAAGCACTTGCATATTTGTTATTTAAATTTATTTTCATCGGGATAAACATTAATTGCATTTATAGTAATTAAATGTGCTAAAGTCCCAAAACTTATTTAACAAATTGTGAAAAACAATCTGATGTAGGCGTGTCCCTATCCGGATTTCATTCCTGCCCAAGGAAAAAACAAAAATTGCTGAGATTAAAAAAAAAAAAAACTATCATATTGGAAAAAATGGACAAAATTGAAAAAATCAGTAATAATTATTAGTTTTATGCAAAAGAAGATCTACATTTGTCTCGTTTGGAAAGATATATAACTATAATAGGTCAAGATATCGTGTTATCCAAAATGAAATAAATTTTTTGGGATATTACACTATATGTTATTATATATAATTTTGATTTGTGTTATAATCAATTATACATGTATTCGTATACAATTAGATTAACCATATATAATTGTATATGTCATATACGATTATATATTGGTCGATATGTAATAAGAATTGGCCTTGTATTAAATTTTTTTTACATATAAACATATGAATTCATATATAATAGCATGCAATATCATATATAGTTATATCAAATAATGCATGATTATGTGTAAACGTTTTTACTCGGGACACCACATTCCCCTACATATATGGTCATATATTACACATATATCGGAATATATATGGTCTTATATAAGACTATACATGGTCATATATTCAACCATATATGGACATATGATCACCTATAGTCATATATGTTCATATAGAAGACCATACACCAGCATATATACTCATATATAACCTCTTTTTTGCTTGGGAAGAAAAATAGGAATTTTATAATTTATTTACAACTTTTGTCGACTAAATTGGGAATTCGAAAGATATCAAAACATTTCAATAGAATTTCATTATGATCTTGAATAATTTATGACTTCCGGAATAAAATTTTGAGGTTATCTAGAATAATGAAGTATATCCTCATCACCTTTAGTTAAGTGTAGAAAATATGTTTTGTTCAAAGAAAGAAATCAAAATCTTTTGTTGCAAAGATTTCTGAATCAATCATTTATGCATTCCAAAGTATTTAATCATCCACCGTATACACATCTGTGCGATTTTACTTTAGCTTTGGTTAACATCATCCCAAAAGCATGTGTTATTCCTTATAAAAAAAAAAAAGCTGCAAAAAAAATACTGCAAAAAACATTGTAGCTGTTATGGATGTTTATTATTCTGGGCAACCTACACATGCCTTAAGTATGCATTCGTTCACTGATCAAAGCCTTTTTTTATTTGAAGCTTAGTTTTGTATTTTATAATTCTGTATCGTGTCTTATAGGCGCCAGTATTCAGTATTCATTTTATATTTTTTAATTTTCATTTCTTCGTCATCACTAGCAGTGTTACACTCAGAAAAGCTCTGCAGTTTCTGCATGACAGTTATTTGTGTAGTTATTTTCAATGTAATTGCAGTCGTTTTACTTAGAAAAATATATTTTTTTAAACAAATTACCTACAACTTTACACTGATAGAAATTTGTGCGTAGTAGTAATGAATTCCTTCATTAATCCAATGAATTTTTTCATAAAAAAGTCCCCAAAGAAACGTCTCATTGAGTCAATGAAAGGTGTTTCATTAAATCAATTTTAATGAATTTTTTCATTGACCCAATGAAAATTTCATAAAGTATATGAAATTTTGTTCATTAATACTACACACAGAAAAATAAAGTGCCAACCGAATTGAAAAGTGTATTTTAATGGTAACAACTTATAAATTCAGTTAGTACAACGATATTTACATTAGATTTCTGAATATTTTTAGTGCTGCAACTAAAATTCAGTTAAATTGGCCGAACTTTGTTGTGAAAACTAATGTTAAGTTGTGCCAATCGACTGAAATTCGCAATAATCGAAATTGAGTCGAAGTAACAGAATTCTTGTTGGCAAATAGATAAATTTTTCTCTGTGTGTAGCCTAATCGTTATGAAAGTTTCATGTGTTTAATGAATAAAATTCACAAGTTGTAGGAAATATTTTCGTTAAAAGATGACATATTTTCTTAAATGTCGGTACAAAATATGTAATTTTTTATCTATCTGGCTTGGAAATGTGTAGAACGATCGACGATTATAGTCTACTTTTTGTAGTTGAATTACGACCATATTAGATAAAAATGTTAAATATTGTTAATAGTGCTGTTAAAAACAAAAATTTATTTTCGTTTTTTGTGTAACATCGTCAAAACGATAACAATTTAGGTCTCGTTTTCAACAAAACTATATCGTTTTTCTTAGAGAATCTGTTCCCTGGAATTTCGTCAAAAATTGTTAGCTCTAGGCAAATTTGTTTATATCATAGTTTTGGTTAATTCTGTTTAGAAGAAATTTTTCAATTTTTTTTTCCAAAATGATAGTACAAAAAAAAAATTTTTTTTCTTATTACAAGTCAAAATTTTTATTGAAAAAAATTTTAAAATGTTTCATTAATTTAATGAATTTTTTTATGAAGTTATGAAAAAATCATAAAAACGTTAATGAAAAAAATACCAATATTAATGAATTTTCATTCAGTTAATGAAATTTTTCATTAAACCAATGAATCGATTTTAATGAAATCGTTTCATTAATACTATGAAGGAAAATTCTATCAGTGTAAGAAGCAATAAATTTATGCCTTCGTAGGCAAAACAAAAAGCGCCTTTTGTTGTGTGTTGACAACATTATTGCTTCATGGTATGCATTCTTTACTGCTCATTGTAAGCATTATTCACTGCTTCAACGAAGGTATTTACGGAAGCCCAACAGAATGCCTTCCCTAATTACTTTATTGTAAGCAAGGCGGTGAAGCACTATATTAAAGCATAAAAATGTAGTTCCTGCTTACCAAAGCGAGGTTATTTTTTCCTGGTTTGTAACAAGCGGCCTAATTATAAATTTTTATAGAATTTTATTAAAAAAACAAATTTTTTAATGCTGGTAATATTGTTTTAACTACATTTGCAATTATTTCTACTAAATTCGACAGTTTTTTAATAGTTAAAAATAACTACATATTTTAATTCATTTCATTGCAAATGTATTGTAAATGTTTTCAACTGCAATTATTTTATCTGTTATTTTTAGGTAATTTTACCTACATAATTTGCTGAGTGTAGTGGTGGTGCTGGTGGAACTATGTACTACTCCTAGTGGTGATCTTGTATTTCATAAATTTATTATATGTTTGGAAGTATGGTGCATGCTAAATTGCAATTGCCCACACTGAGCAGATATTAAATTTATACATATTTCATATACAATTAATAATAATTTTGCCTGAACTCCGTGAATGATACACACGTGCTCTTCCGAGCACATTGCGCATGCATACATTGTACTTAGGCACTATCAACATCATATTACATTGCATACAATGGGAATACTATATTAGGGGTAGTCACATATGGTCATCTAACACTTGTGTATAATGTAATTAAATGTGACATGCATAATGGCATGGCATAAATTAGAATTTTGGGGGAAGTTCGCTTAGGGCAGGGGTGGACAAGTTGTGAATCGATGTACAAAATATTTATGGAAAGTGTCAGCCAAATCGGAATTGATCGTTGTATTGTGCAACTTATCTTCATAAAATTGGGCAAAAATGTGTCGACTGAGTGTTTTATTCTTATAAATTAATATATTCCGATAGAAAATTAAATTTACTAAATGTTTTGCGAATAAATCGTTCGTGTGCCGTGCACGATTTAAAAGCGAGAAAGCTGCAAAATCAAAATTTTAGAAAATTTTAAAAAATAATTATTTTTTAAAAAACATAATTTTCAAGAATATAAAAAAACAAATTTAAGTAGACTCTTGATAATGAAATATAAGTACGACTGAACATTTATTTTTAATAATAAGTCCTTACTTTGCTTCTGGGACACACAGGATTTTATCAGGATACCTACAAAGGATATCGTCTAAAGTTATAAACTATTAGATGGATTTTTATAAAATTTGGCAGAAAGAAGAAATTAAGTATTAGTAGCAAAGCTTTAAAGTTTAAATAATATACACTGCGTTACATAACTATAATTACAAATGATTTTTGATTTGTTTTTCTAATATTACAAACATTTTTTCTAAAAATTTTAACTGTTTTTAAGAGTGTGATAACTGATATTTTATTGGGTAAAATTTATGACATTACTTTATTGATTGAAGAGAAAAATTGTGTTATAAGATTTTGTTGGTGTTTCATAACTATAAACAGTGGGTTTCCATACTACTCAGTGTAGCTCAATCTGCTCTCTTTTTATTTATTCGTAAACTCGCACCGAGCAAATGAAAACATGTGGCAGAAATTTAAAAGTTTAAATTATTCATGTTTTTAAATAATAATTTAGTAAAATTTTTAATTATTTCAAATAAAGATAAAATTAAAATATATTAATTTTTAATAGAAAATAACAAAATATAAGCAAAATAAAAGTGAGTTGCAATCATTTTTAAGTGTAAATAAAATGTTTTCATTTGCTAGCCCGATTTCGGTATTTTGTAGCTGAGAGGCATGGGAAGTGTAGTCTCTCTATTTGTTAAATTGAAGTCGGTCCAATAAATGAAATTGTAGTATCAATTAAAATAATTTGTATCTATTTAACTGATTTTATTATCAATTAAAGTTTTAATCATATCTATTGAAAGTTTACTTAAATATTGTTTTTAATTTCAAACAAACTTTTAACTTCAAACAACTTTTTACTATTAAAAAAATTGCCAAAAATTGCTTAAATGAAAAACAAATCGCCAAAATAACAAAATTTTAAAAAAATCACCAAAATTTAAAAAAATCGAAAACATTTGAAAAACCGCTAAATTTTTAAAAAACACTAAAATCGTATAAAATCGACAATATTAAAAAAATCGTCAAAATTAAACAAATGACAAAATTAAAAAAAAAAAAACGCTAAAATTGAAAAAAAAATTGCAAAATTTTAAAAATTTAAAAATTTAAAAATCGTTAAAAATTAAAAAAACAGTTGATATTTGAAAAAAACGCAAAAAATTGGAAAACAATTCGAACGTAATTGTCAAAATTAAAAACAAAAATTGCTGAGATTAAAAAAATAAAAAACTATCATGTTGGAAAAAATGGACAAAATTGAAAAAATCAGTAATAATTATTAGTTTTATGCAAAAGAAGATCTACATTTGTCTCGTTTGGAAAGATATATAACTATAATAGGTCAAGATATCGTGTTATCCAAAATGAAATAAATTTTTTGGGATATTACACTATATGTTATTATATATAATTTTGATTTGTGTTATAATCAATTATACATGTATTCGTATACAATTAGATTAACCATATATAATTGTATATGTCATATACGATTATATATTGGTCGATATGTAATAAGAATTGGCCTTGTATTAAATTTTTTTTACATATAAACATATGAATTCATATATAATAGCATGCAATATCATATATATAATTTAGTAAAATTTTTATATATAATTTAGTAAAATTTTTAATTATTTCAAATAAAGATAAAATTAAAATATATTAATTTTTAATAGAAAATAACAAAATATAAGCAAAATAAAAGTGAGTTGCAATCATTTTTAAGTGTAAATAAAATGTTTTCATTTGCTAGCCCGATTTCGGTATTTTGTAGCTGAGAGGCATGGGAAGTGTAGTCTCTCTATTTGTATTAAAAAAAATGTTGTCATTTGCTAGCCCGAGTTAGGTATTTTGTTGCTGAGAGGCGTTAGAAGTGTAGTCTCTCTATTTGTATATACTCTTAGCTATAATTACATATAACGGTAAACAACGAAGAAGAGCAAATAAAAAAAAATTTAAGGAATAATTTTTGTTTATTATACAATTTTAATCAATTTGCAATAAAATGCTGCGTGGTTCATATCTAAGTGATTTTGAAAAAGGGCAAATTTCAGCCAAATTTAAAAGTAGCTTAATATTTCGGGAAATTGCTAGAATAATAAACCGTTTACTTGTGGTTGCAAATAATCCAAGTGATTATGGTAAAAAAAAAACATGCAGGCCCGAAAAAAAGCTTTCCGATCGGGACCGGCAGAAAATAATCAACTGTGCCAGCAACACAATGAAGAGTGTGAATTAGATAATCGATGAATGTAAGGTAAAGGATTATCAGAGAATTACTCGACCAAAGCTGACGTTTGTCCCAAGGTTTTTACAGCGCCACAAAACTGTTCGCTAAATTAAATTTAAAAAACAACTGGAGAAAGGTAATTCAATAATCGCTGTTGTTGGTAGGACTGTTTAAATATAAATTTAAACATAAATTTCTTTTAAAGGTGATTTTTTCTGATGAGCAAACGTTCAATATTGATGGTCCAGATGGATTTAACAGCTAATTATTGGATAGACATACATAAGGAACCATGATATTTCTCAAAAGGAAATTTCGGAAGCGGATCCATAATGTTTTGTACTCTTTTTGTTTCGACGGTGTCTGTGATTTGGCATTTTCAAGCACCAAAATGAATTCTTCTGAGTACATTAAAGTATTAGAAGAGAAATTTGTGCCATTTATTGAAAAGAGCAACGAAGAAGGATTAACCCTCTAACGCCTGACGATGACATTTGTTATCGTTTATAAAATTGAACCCAAATGCTTCGAATGAGTGTTTTATACTTAGAAATTGATATAGTACGATATAAAAGTGAATTAGCTAAAAGTTTTGCGAAGAAACTGTTCGTATTTAGTGCACTGTTAAAACGCGAGAAAGCTTTAAAGTTCAAATTTTGTAAAAATTCAAAAAATAATTATTTTTTAATTAACTGAGATTTCCAACAACTAAAACACTTATTTAAGTTGATTTAAAACTCTTGAAAATTAAGTATAAGTAAGATTGAAGTATTACCTTTAATAATCAGTCCTTATTTTTCTTCAAGGACGAACAGGATTTTATCAGGATATCTCTAAAGGACATTGTCTTAACTTATAAGGTAATGAAGGGATCGTTTTGAAATTTGGTATAGAGAAGACAATCAGTAATAGTAGCAAAAGTCTAAAGTTTGAACAAAAGATATTGAAGTTAAGATACTTTTTCGTCCTATTTCTCATTTTGCAAAAAGCGAAAATCGCCATATCTTCTTAAAAAGAAGCACAAAAAAGTTTATTTTTGGATTGTGGTTATGTCTTGGTAAGAGCAATAATTTTTGGTACAAACTTTTGTTTACTTGCATTAGTTTTCGAGATAAATTTTAAATTATTTTTGCTCATATCGCCGAAAGTAGTCAGCGAAAAACATTTTTTTAAGAGAAATTATTATTTTTTTTGCGAGACGAATACATGGTATGAATTTCATTGCAAAACAAAATTCGGTCATTAGAGGGTTAATTGTCCTACAAGACAATGGGTCTCATGCATAAAACGTGAGCTTGAGCTCGGACTCGATTTTTTGAGTAAAAGGTACTTGTCGTATGCATAATAAAATTTGATGCATTTGCTTTTACTCACTGCTCACGTTTGATCTCGTCTTGCTCAGTTTGAACTAAGTTCGATGAGCTTGTGCTCATTTTCATATGCATAAAAACAAGCTTTTGCTTTCATTCGTGAGCTCTTGCTCGTATTTTGTTGAGCATGCCTTATAGTTGACTCGCGTACAGTAAAAAGGAATCATGGCTGAATATTTTGTGCCACAAAGAAATACAAAATCTTATCAACAGCGTAAAACAAATTTAGTAAGTGAGGATAAAAAATTATACAGGTTTGTATTCTTAATTATTATTTTTTTTTTATATAATTAATAATAAAATGATAAATACATAGGTTTGATGATAGTAGCATCTGCTGGTTGGCTAATTATTTTTATGAGGAGTCAGAAGAAACACGTACGTGGTGGTGCCCTCAGCTACATTTATAAAATTCGACTCTATTAAGATTTTGTGCAGATCCTGGATTCCAAAATGGTATAGCCACAGATATGGGAGTCCACCAACCAACTGTGTCGCGAACTATTGCGGAAGTTGCGAAAGCAAGCAAGTGGATAAAATTCCCGAAAGATGCAGATGAAATGAAAGATGCTCAAATGAAATGCCAATCAAATTATTGCTTTCCATTTGCAATTGTAGTGATTGATTGTACTCATATAAAAATTAAAAAACCCACATTCCACTAAAATTTAGAAATGTCGTCAGTTTCTATTTTATTATTATTATTTGATTGTACTTCTACTTCACTTTCACCTGACGCCATGTTTGCAATTAGACGTTTGTTCTCCCTTTGCTCAAGTAATTGCAATTGGTTTGAACTCATTTTTATGCATACGAAATTGAGTAAAAGCTGTTGCTGTTTGCTCGAACTCGACTTACGAGCAATTGCACACCTGACTCAACTCAGCGCTTTTACTCGTTTTTATGCATGAGACCCAATGCCTCAGTACATGTAAGTCGTCAGACGATGGAATGGCTATCATCAAACAATATAACGGGGTTTTGATCCGCATGTTCATTGGATCAAATATTTGAGAATATTTTGGGAGTATTAACCTGTAGAGTTTACGCATAAAACCTTCAATATGAAAGCGTTTTGCATCTAAAAGAATCAGTTATTTATATGTGGAGCTCTATAACGGAAGAACTTCAAATAAATCTGGTAGACAGTATCTGATCTCGAGTTGAATCAAAAATATTATTATTAAAATTGCTGCTTTAAAATATTTTTCTTGAATTTTGATATATTAAGTTAAGTGTATTTATAGTTTTGAAATTTTCTTATTCCTTTTTTAATGGTAAAATAAAAAAATTGTTTTTTGGTAGATATTATTAATTTTCCATTGGTTTTACATTTACGCCGGTTAAACTTTTCTACTTTATTTTTAACTTACTAAATTCAGTGAAATTAATACACTGCAACGCAGTGTATGGCAACACACATGAAACGCCACACTATGTAATGATCAAAAAGACAACATTGCTTTGCCAATCTATGCCAGTAGAACTGCTTCAAGGGATCCGTTAAACATAAGTTAGTGGGAACCGCTGCTATATGGTATTTGAAATCACATAACTTATCTCTTCTACTCTATAGTTATTTTTAGTTCATATGATATTTCTTTTTAGATTTTTTTTTTTTTTCTGTTTCCTATGAAAGATTTTTCCTTTCATCATAGTTCATGGATAGATAGATAGGATACATATTGATCTTGTTGAATTCATAATAAATGGCAACTAATAACTAAAGTGTTCGCAGAATTAATACAAACCTATGATAAATACATACTACAAAGGAAAAAATTATTTGTAATAGTAAACTCAACAAGAATTTATTCATATGGAAAAAAGCCCTTTCGTTGTTACAAAAAAAAGAAAAATGTATATATGAATGTGTGATATATGCGTGTAAATTTAGGTTAAAGCATTAGCGGCGGGAGGCCAAAATACTTAAAGAAACCAACCAACCAACAAAACCATACAGCCCAACCAGCCACATGCTACATACAACATATACCAGCCACAAGACAACAATACTTTGGATATATGGATGGAGAAGGGACAATCAACCAGCCAACACACTATGAACATTAAACTCAAGTGCTTTGTAACCTTTACAAAATGCACTATGTGTAATATGTCACATTCTATTTTGCTTTTTTTCATGGTTAAATATAGTTTTAGATTTCATAATAATCGATCGCCCACCACCAGATACAAACTTTTTTTTTTTGTTGTTTGTAAATTTACAAAAATTATGTTTCCCATTAGCGTATATCAACATTACAGTGGTTTCTGAGAACTAAAGTGGTAATAATTAATGGGGAAAGGTCAGATTTCGAAATAGAAATTTCGAGTGTTTTTTTATTTATTTTTTTAAACACAACATGCCAAAATTGTGTTCAGATTATGAAGAAATTTTTAAATTAAAAGTGAATGTGTATAACTGGAACATTTAGAACATGTTTTGTTAGAAACATATACACTGATAATAGTTCATGCATAAAAATACGAAAAAATGTCCAAATACCCAGCAAAACCACACATTACCAAATCATGGGTAAATTAATGTATCGACATAGAGCTGCACGCATTACATTACACCTTACTTCACTAATGAATTTTACAGGCGATGAGCTCATTATCTTGTAGTGGGTAAAGCAACTGGTTACTTATATGGTTACATGGTGGGGAAAAGTAATGTGTCTATAAATAGATTTTCATAAAAAACAATGCAAAAAAATTTCTTTACAGATATTTTTTTTTTAAGTAAATAAATCACTTTTTTTTTATTGAATAAATAACGTGGACATGCTGGGATTCGAACCTGGGGTTTCTGGTATTTAACAATTAGTTAGGCGAGAACTCTACCAACTGAGCTATTGATACATATAATATTTTATTGCTTAAAATGTAAATGAGTTGTTGTGCTTCGTGTCTTCGTTCATGATATCAAAAATATACACCTTACCCTCATGCTTACGAAAGTCACAAAGTAATGTGTCTATAAATAGATTTTCAAAAATATATATTAATAATTACTTTACGTTTATAATTCATGCATTATGTAATTGATGATCGGTTAATCATTATTTTATGTTTTGAAGTAATGTAAAATGTAATCAGGTATCATTTCAAGGTAATCCATGAGTGTTCAATTATCGGTAACTCATTACTTCTTGTTGGAAAATAATGATACAGGCAAGGAGTACACAGTACAAGGTAATGCATTACTTTATCGCACCCATTACCAGAGTTTTCGTATTTTTAGCATGGATTACTATGAGTGTACATGCAGAAAAAAACTGGGGAAATATTATCAAAGTGCTTAGTAATTATACAACTACTTATGTTTCAAGCTAGTTTTACAAAATTCTAGTAAAATATTTAAAAATATTTGCAAAACAAGCTTAGTAAAAAATTTCTAAAAAAATTCAATATATTTTACAAGAATTTTGTAAAACTAACTTGAAACTTATATAGTTGTATAATTACTAAACACTTCGATAATATTGCCCCAGTTTTTTCTGGAATTTTGCATTAGAACTTGCAAAAACTACAAATTAAATTGTGATTAACTACCCGATTAAAAAAAAAATATATCTTAATTATTGAAACATGTCTTATTTGATATCTATCGATATATATTCGGATGCGAGTTTATCTTAAAATTGGGGTAACCAGTAATATCCAATTAGATCCCTCAAATATATTACTGGATTAAATTAAATAAAAATTGATCTAAAAACGGGTGGATCCAATTTGATATTAATTAAGATCCTGATAGATCACAAAATATGCAATGGGATTAACTTAGATCTAATTAAATCTAATTAGATCCAAAGAGATAAGACATTTTTGGTGAATCTAATAAGATATTTTGAATTATATATGTCGTGGATTTAATTAAATCCCATGATCTATATAATTTTAAATTAAATTACTTTACATATCTGGCACATATATAATTATGTATGGGGTTATATATAACAATATATAATTATATCTTATACACATAGGAAATATTAAGTATGTTGTGCCATATACAAATATATCTCAAATTAAATTGTTAATCTTGTGTTATATTAAATTAGATAAAATTATATAAAGCTTCATATCAGTTTTTTTTTTTAATCGCGTATGCAAAATTTGACCTAAATTTTAGAAAAACTAAATTTGAGTTGACAGTTTTAGTTAAAGAAACTAAGAATTTATATAAATCAACAGAATTCTTAAGCTGAATTAACAGAATTTCTGCTAAAAAGATTTCATAATCATACGCCCTTTGGGATTGTTATCTAGTGTAAAAAACAACAGTTTTGAAAATCGTTAAAAAGATAAATATATATCGGCGATAGATTCAGTATATCGAACTGTTAAGATCTTATTTGAGATATTACCTAGGTGCAAACGTGCTATCGTTGTAAAATAGCTACATTTTTTTTTAGTTTTGTATAGCTTTAGCTTCAAAAGTCATACTATATTTAAACGATTGCACTTTATCTCTGAATTCCCTCATACTGTTTGCTTTAAAGTCAAATCATACATCTTTACTCATTATTGAAGAGTCCGTATTTTGGAATACGAATAATAAACGTTTTAAAATTTCAATTATTTCTTCAACAGAGTTTTGATTTTATTTCATCCAGTACCATTTCTTATATAACTTTTCTCAAAATTTATCAATTTTGGAAAAAATTTTATTAATAGAAGTTTTTTTTTTTTTAATTATTCGTTTTATTCGATTAATCGTCAAAATTTATTCGAATTATTTGTTATTCGAAAATCATGTTTTTTAAATTGTTCGTTCGAAATTTAGTTTCGTTCGTTCGATTAATCGAATGAATTGTATGCGAGTTACAACCCTAGCACGGAGTAACGATTTTTAGTTCATTTTGCTCTATCTCGCTTAGTTTCCGACATATAGCCAATTTTACGATTACAAAAAAAAATAATATGAAAAATAACGCTATCTACAAGTGAGACTGATAGCGCAGGCACAAAAAATAATGTTTTGAAAACAATTGTGATTGAAATTAACTGGAAAAATGTGTAAATATGAGATGAAATGTGTAATATGAAAAAATAACGCTATCTACAAGTGAGACTGATAGCGCAGGCACAAAAAATAATGTTTTGAAAACAATTGTGATTTAAATTAACTGGAAAATATGTAAATATGAGAATTACGAATTATTGTACTAAATTTAGGTGGACACATTTGTTCAAATACAGACAAAATTTGTTCTCGAAGTAAAATGAACTAATAACTTTAGCTAAATAACTCATTTAAAAGTTAACAGTAGCAGAAATTAGCTCAACTGAAGTGGGACCCGTTTAACAGACTTTTAAACTATTTTTTTTTTAAGAGTGTGGTAATGATTTTCATGCTCTTAAAATTCTTTAAATTTTCCAATTTTTGTTTGCCAAGTTTTGCGATACCGCAAATTAAAACAAGACAAATATCAGTAATTTTTTTTTTGCAAAACTGTTTTCAATTTAGTAACAAGACAGAATTTGCAAATGTGTTTGAGAAACTTCATGCTTTAATGGGTTAATCGATTCTTCTTGTACTAAATTTTGAGAAAGATCTGTAAAAAGTTGTTAACATTTTAACCACATTTTGATTTTATAATAATTTTAGTTGTCTTTTTTTCTCTTTTTCTTTTGTTTTTAAGTTTTTTTTTCTGTTTTTGCAAAAGAATTTCTTTGTAGTATCCTGCTATCTTAAGATTGAGTGATTCGTCACAGATAAGACGTTTATAACCCTGAAAGTTGATTGAACTTCTTGAGTAGTTCTCCTAAAGCGTATGTGTGAATTGTATGTTTGTGCATGCATTTGCATGTTCAAGTATAAGAATATGCACAGGCATTAAAATGGTATGCACTACCTTCGCTATCAGTTAAAATGTGTAGAATATTTAAACACTAACAGATAGTAGGGGCATTCAGGGTAACTTGTGGAAATGTGCAAAAACTAAGAAAGCAATTATGTTATTTGATATAGAAAAAAAACGGAGATTCTAATAATGCAGTCTCTTAACAAAATCTAACAAACAATTTTGTTGTTTTCATCAATAAACACTATTATACATATCAATGTATTTTAAACAGATATGCGCGGTTATTGGTAAAACACAGATTTTTGGATAACAACAAAAAAAAAAAAAAATGTGAAGAAAAAACTGCTGCCAAAAGTTGTGTAACACTTTTGTTGAAAATTTTCACAATTCGATACAAATATCTTAGAATAAATGTTTTCCATAAGATGTGTTATTTTTAATGATTTAAAAAATTGCTGCCGTTATCTTACTTTTTCTAAACAAAGAATTTCAGCTGTTCAAAGACAACACGATATTGTTGTGTGCATACACAAAAGGGTTAACATAAATTTTCATATTTTCATGTTTATGAACAAAATTAAACGCACTTTCGAAAGAAATTAAATTAAAAAAAATATTTCAATTAAGAGCAGCAGAGGTTAAAAAATCAAAAAAAAAAAAAAATTAATAAAAATTTTCAGCAAGAACAACTAATTATCATTCAGCAAGAACAACTAATTATCATTCTGAATCCGTATAAAAATAAAAAAATTGGAAAAAAATTAAATTTTCATTTTCTTTAGTGCGTGTTTAGTTTTTTGTTTTACAATAACTTCAGATTTTGAGAGTGTCTTAAAATATATGAAGATTGTAGATATAGTTGCAAGAAATGTTTTGAATCATGTGAATACCACTAATACTAATGTGTTGTTGCTGTTTTTTTGTTTGAACAATACGACTAAATAATGAGAAGAAGATATTATGAAAAATAAAGATACTAATAAGAAACAGTAGTTGAGATAAATGGTGTTAAAAAAGACGAATATGAATAAAATATAAGCAAAATGTTTACAATCAATGCGAGCAACCCACTTTAGAGAAGATTTAAAACGAACTTAGTCCTCATATGCTTAGAGGATACCTTCTCATTCTGTTAACAATCAAAAAAAGGAGTCATAAAATACGAACGCATTTGTGAAACGAGTATCAGGGTTGTCAGATTCATTTTGCCGTTTTTCGCCAAACAGAGCAATGGAAATCGCCAACAATTTCTTTAGCTCAATTTTTTACATATTTTTATACATAGATGTATGTATATATGATCTCATATTAAGCTATATCAAGTATATATGAAGATATTAAACATATCAACTTATCTGTAACATAATAAATTTTCGTAAAAATAAGTATGAGATGTAGATTATATAGTTACATATGGCCAAATATATAATTATATATAATCATATCAAGCTATATATAACTATATAAAAACTTTTTACGTTGGGAAGAAAATTTTAAATAAAATAATAACTGGTACAGATAAACAGTATTTATGTATAGTTTGTTTTTTAATAAATGGTAAAATAGGTTTAAAAAAAATTATAATTTTTTTGCTCCATCCAGGATTCGAACTCTAACCGGCAGATTGGGAGCCGACAGCTCTACCCATCGAGCTAACGAAACATATAATGCTTGATAGCTTAAAACGTGAGTGAATAATAACTGCTGGGTAACAGTTGACTGCTCAAATATGTCAGCAATGGCATAAGGTTTGTTGGAATCAACTTGCCAATGCTGGGGAAACAAAAATAAAATTTAATAAAGTTAAAAGAGTTAAAATAGATTTCCCAGGAACATAAAAATCAAGTTTATATAAAAAAACATTAAAAAGTTAAAAAAAAACACAAAAATAAATTATGCCTGGAGCCGGGATCGAACTAGAAACCTTCTGATTACAAACTTTTTTAAACTTAACATCATCTATTTTAAAAAATAAACGCTCTACTTTTGAGCCGTTGGTAATTTCTTACTGCATAGCAGTGATGCATTTTGAGTTTTTTTGATTTGGGTCAAATTGACAATTTAAAAGGGCTAAAATACCATTGATATGGCCACAGGGATGATAAAGTTAGTACTATAGTACTTTTTTTGGTACTATTTGATCCGGAAAAGTACCATGGTACTCCTTTGACTCTTTTAGTACTATTTACATATGGGGCATTTCATCTCAAGTGACCGAACGTTTGAAACCGATGTCTTCCGATCGGGATGAAATTTGCACCAACTATTAGTCCTATTGGATAGTATTTTAGACACAATTTTTCAACAACATCGGTCAAGAACTCTCTGAGTTAGAGTGGGTCAAAATTTAACATTTTTGCCAAACAGGTGTTTTTTCTCATCCACGTAACTTATTACCTATTGTTCTTAGCAAAATTTGTCCCAAATAGTTTCGATAGCTATATCTTCTATCTTTCTAAAAAAAATTAAAAAAAAATTAAAAAAAAAAATTTTGACTTTTTTTTGCAAAGTCAAAAACTTTTTTTACTTTTTTTTTCAAAAAGTGGGTTTTTTTTTTTTTTTTTTTTTGCTCAAAAGAAAGCTTAGGTCTTTTCCTTTAAGAGCTTTTTGGTCGCTTAGTGGGATGCGAGTTGTATATCTATCAAAAAAAATTTTTTGTAACCCAAGACAAAGGTTTTAAAATTTTTGCATACAAACTATTTTGAATTTTTTCCTATTTGTGTGTAAGTGTTTCTAAAACCTTAAAAATAAAACTTATACTGAAAAACTAGACAAATTTACCTTTCCGACGGTATGTAACATACCTAACTAAAATTTCATACCCTCGATACTGTAATACCCACAATATGTTAACCTCAGAAATAAAATCACTTTTTTTCTATAGAAATGTTGAACAAATTTTTTTTATTTATTTTTAATAATAATTAAGTTAATATATAATAATAATAAAAAGATAAATAATTTAATAAAAGTTAATCTTAAACACATTAGATCCATTTATATCATAACTATTTTTATACCTAATTTATTGTAGCTGATACCCAGTCATTCATCCAGCTTATTTATCGCCTTTATTTGCTGCCTTTTTTGGCGTTACTACGTTCAGCTGTTGATTTCGGTGCTGGTTTCTTTTTTGGCTTTGGAAAGAAATCGCATTGAGTAGAGGCAGAAAACTTTTTCAACTTGAGTCTTCCATCGACAAGCGGTATAAAAGCATGGTATTGAGCGGTGCCATCGATTGTTACCGCAGCATCGAATCTGCTCTTCAGTGTTTTCAATGTTTCCTCATGATCCTCTTTGCTACTGAAAACTATTTTAGTTTCTTTACAATAATTCTTTGCCCAATGGAATAAAGCAGTCGCATCTAAGATGCGATCTTCAATAGCGCACTGGAGGCTATACTTCGCTGCATTTCTTTTGAGGTTTGCTCCAATACCATCACATGCTCCTTTACCATGAGCTGTAGGATGAAAATGCCACTCAGCTGGCATTCCAAAATCTTTTTCATGAGCTATAAGATTTGCGAAGCTACTTTTGTTTTTGAAATGTTGACGAGCTCCGTCCGAAACGTAGTATACCTTATCAACTGTAAATTTAGATTTTAGATAATTTAGTATTATTTTCTGGTATTCATAAACTGCAACGGTATCATGTTTTAAATCGTCGGATATGATTGCCATACTTTTGTGTTCCAGTTTTTCATCTTTCATGTAGTAAATAACTACTGTGAATATAGTTGCTTGGTCGTTATTGAAGTGGAATGCTTGTATGGCATCCTGAATAACATATTTATAGTTTTCTGCGAAATCATATGAAATAACGAATTCACCTGACTTCAAATGTATCTTCAAATCGTTGATGAATGACCATTGCTGTTTGACTAAAAAGTCATGGGTTCTCAAATTTAGCAATCCTGTACACATTTCTTCCACAAAATCATCCACATTTAAAATGATTGTTTTCAATGTGCATCTTTCAGTCTGAAGCCAAGATTCAAATTTGACCTCCTCAATACATTCTCTATCAAGGGAGTTGATTAAATTCTCTTTGATGAATGTGGTTTCCGGGCAATTTGAACATTCACCTAAGTGGCAAGAAGTTGATGGATTAGAACACATGGTCAATTTAAGGCAATCGCGGTAATCGTGCAAATCTTCTGGCGAATCATCTGTTAAGTTCTTTAAGTTGATTTCCTTCAACATCAGTTTAACATTTTCATGGTAAATGCAAACGCATACTGTGTGAGTTCCGCTACTTCCTGGCAAAACACAATGCTTTGGCCTGAGTTGGGTAAATTTTGTGAAGCCAATTTTGACATCCTCGTATTCAGATTGAAATGTTGCGAATAACTCTTTCAGGTTACACAGAACCATTCTCTTCTGCATTTTAACTTTCTCGCCATCTATTCGGACAGACACGCAGTCTTTCACCCCTGGCATCAGGCGACTCATATCATCTCGCTGATAAAACTGAGTTACTAGAGTTTCAGTTTCGCACTCTAAAGTTTTTCCCTTCTTTTTGTTTGGGAGTGCGAGAATCCCATGCTTAGCAACCAATTTTTTAGCAATTCTTGCTTTTCGTTCAGACGTTCCAAACTCAGTCATTATTTTTGCACAACTCCATGTCGTTGGAGCAAGTGTGAGAAGTTGAATTCTTTCAGCTCTACTCTGTGATGTTTTGTATTTCTCTTTTATTTGTTCAAGAACTTCTACTGCATCCTTATGATATTGGTTTTGACACTCATTCTTTGAACTTATACCCTCTACTGAAAAGTTGGAATCACCATCAACAGTTCTGTCATCATTCTCACAACTACTATTGTCTTCATCTGGAACAACTTCAACGCAAGCCTCATTACTATTCATATCCGGTAATTCTTTCAACTTTCCGAGCTCTTTCCTGCTTGATCCACAAATAAGCAATCGTTTTGACAGCGTAGGGAATTTTTTTAATAAGCCGTCGGAAATATTTCGCATATCTGATGACCTGTGACTCTTTTTGTTAAAGGGATTAAAACAAAAAGAACCATGAATTTTATTTTCAATCTTAGCCTTTTTAGGAGCCGTAGACATTGTGAAGATTAATTATGTTAGAAATTATGTAAATAAAACACGTCTAAACTTTAACGCTGTTTGTAAAAAACTGATTTCCGAATGTCTTCACAATGACAATAAATAGTTTTTTAAGATCATGAAGGTAGTGCATTTTAATGAATGTGTCTAAAATCTTTTATTAGGGTCAAGAAGGGATTAGTGTGATTTAACCGCATGTTGCAAAATAATAATGAATTACCTATTTCAACCAAATGTTACTAATAATAATAAACTACCTGTTAACTTCACGCACTTTTTAAAGTCAAGAGTCATAAAATAATAAAGAAACTGGCATTTCGGAGAATGACCATAAATATTTCCACGTTATTCAAAAACTTGTCTCTGGGGCACCTGATATTTTGACAATAAAAATTGCATTCAATATTACGTCAGCTCAAAACTACAAAAAAGCCGTAATGAAAGACAAGACTCAGAAAAAATGTTGGCGTGGAAAAATGTTGGGAGTTTAACATATTGTGGGTATTACAGTATCGAGGGTATGAAATTTTAGTTAGGTATGTTACATACCGTCGGAAAGGTAAATTTGTCTAGTTTTTCAGTATAAGTTTTATTTTTAAGGTTTTAGAAACACTTACACACAAATAGGAAAAAATTCAAAATAGTTTGTATGCAAAAATTTTAAAACCTTTGTCTTGGGTTACAAAAATTTTTTTTTGATAGATATACAACTCGCATCCCACTAAGCGACCAAAAAGCTCTTAAAGGAAAAGACCTAAGCTTTCTTTTGAGCAAAAAAAAACCCACTTTTTGAAAAAAAAGTAAAAAAAGTTTTTGACTTTGCAAAAAAAAAGTCAAAATTTTTTTGTTTTAATTTTTTTTAATTTTTTTAGAAAGATAGAAGATATAGCTATCGAAACTATTTGGGACAAATTTTGCTAAGAACAATAGGTAATAAGTTACGTGGATGAGAAAAAACACCTGTTTGGCAAAAATGTTAAATTTTGACCCACTCTAACTCAGAGAGTTCTTGACCGATGTTGTTGAAAAATTGTGTCTAAAATACTATCCAATAGGACTAACGTTGGTGCAAATTTCATCCCGATCGGAAGACATCGGTTTCAAACGTTCGGTCACTTGAGATGAAATGCCCCATATATATAAAAATTAAAGATTGAGTTTGAATTTTAACGTCTTTTTCACAAAATTGCAATTAATACTATAATTAATATGCAATTTTATTTAATTTTAATTGTGAAAGACGTGGTAGAGAAGAATGAGTGTATTTTCTAAAAATCATAACTACATTGTAAATTTTTCAATTTTCCTGAATCAGACTGCGCAGTTTCGTTTTTTGAATAATGTAATATTTGTTATGTTTTTATTTGTTCGATTGACCGTGGTATAGATAAACTGATTTCTAATGCCACATGCACTCGCACTACACGTTAGACAGAGCACTTTAGCCCACTGATCTATCGTCAGGTCGAGTTTTGTTGTGATTAAAACTAGTTTTATTCAATACACGGTGTTTTTGTTCTTGCATATCTCAGAAGTACAACTCCAACAACACAACAATTCTATTTTTAGAAACTTCAGAGAAACTTCAAGATTCAACATTTAATTCAATTACCCATTCATAAATTAACATTTATCAAATGTATTTATTTGGATCCAATCGTTGTAAATGGAATGAGGCACTTCTTTTAAAAATTGCACAAATATAAAAAGATTTAAAAATGTTATAGTCCTGCATTCAAAAATTTTAAAACCTGACCTCCTGGTACGAAAATGTATGATTTTGAATGCGATTTTTATAAAAAAATCCCCGTTTTTCATTCTCTAAGGAACTAGCATATGCTCTCATAGAATAAAAAAATTCAGGCAAATTTCATAAAAGTCTGAACTAAACGGTTTAAAGTAGTTAGTTTAATTTTGAGCTGAAAGGGCCAAAATAGATAAGAAAGTACCACAGGGCCATCAAGCAGTCAAAAGTGCCACAAATGGCCCAATTGTGCCACGTTTTGCATCACTGCTGCATAGCACTGGTAAAACACTTTTTGTCAACGTTGGCATAGGGGTTCCAGGAAATAATTTGCCATGTTTTTTTTTATGGACCACTGAAGTTATTGTAAAACAAATACTTTGCAAAACGCGTTTTGGAAACTCTAGTAAAACGTCTTAAACAACTATTCTGCCAGTAATATAATTACAATTTCTCGGTTAGCCAGTGGTATAACGGTGCTTGATTTTTTGTACTACTGGCACTTTCTGCCTGGGTATATTCCTTAAAAAACAGAGTTTACTGATTATTTTTTAAATAAACTACACACAGAAAAATAAAGTGCCAACCGAATTGAAAAGTGCATTTTAATGGTGACAACTTATAAATTCAGTGAATACAACGATATTTAAATTCGATTTGTGAATATTTTGGGCGTTGCAACTAAAGTTCAGTTGACTTAACCCAACTTTGTTGTATAAACTAACGTTAAGTTGTACCAACCGACAGAAATTCGCCATAACTGGATTTGAACCGAATTACAGTTGGCAAAGAGCTAAATTTTTCTCTGTGTGTACAATCCGTTACTGTTAAAATATTGTGAGTGTAGAATTTGAAATAAACCCTGTGATATTAGAAGACACATGCCGCTATTGGAATCATAGTTTTAAAACTTTCATATCGTCATTGATGTGGGGGGTGGTAGGCAACTAGCGTTATAACGAAAAGGTAGTGTTTGCCACCAATGATAGTTTGTTTAAAATTATAATATTTTTGGTAGTTTTTTTTATTTACAAAAGATTTTTTTGTTACACCACTTCAATTAGTTCTATATCCCGTAAAAAATTATCAAAAATCGTCAAATTACTTACACATAAAAAATCGTTATCAAAAAAAAACTAGTAAAAATCAACTTGACAAGATATTTCGAAAGTAATATACGAAGTTTTTGAATTATTTATGTGAAAATCATATTCTGCTGATATATTTCCAGTTTTTTTGGTAGTGATTTTTTATGTGTAAAATCGCAAAAAAAAATGCCATTCATTAAAAAATCACCAAAAAAAAATCGCCCGTCGCCATTTCATAAATCGCCAAGCGAGTTTGAAAATCGCCATTGCTGACAACCCTGACGACTACACATGCAGATATAAATGTTTTTTCTGGTACAAATGTAGGCGTTTTATTTGTCGCCTACCTGAACAACAGAAACATAAAAAATATAGCGACAACACTTATTGCATGACATGCAACAGAATTCATTGCACTTACAAAGTCTAGACTCTTGAAAGAAAAATCCATGAATGAAAAAGCTTAAAATAGTAAGTACTGCTAAATACACTTACTCCTGCAGAGAGAAAGACTAGAAGGAAACAAAATAAAATAAATGTCCAAGGAGGGGCATTATATTATAAGGTTTCTTTTTCCAAAGCAATTGCTGTACGTACCTTGCTTTATTTTAAAGATTCCTTAAATTTTTAGAAATAACGAAATCTTTTAAATTGTTTAATTTTTTCTCAAATAACAAATTTCGAAATTTAGATTTTTTTTTCTCATTCTTTACACAAATTTTAATTAATTAATTTTTATTATTTTGAATATATTTTTGTTTCGTTCGTTATTTACACATCACTCACGTACGTGTTGTATTTATTTTATGGCAATTTATGTTGGTTTGTTGCTGTTGACAGTTGTTACAAACTGGTACTAAACTGTTTCACTTTAACCGCATTAATAAACCTTGTATTGTTTCTGTTCTGTTTAAAGGTATTTTTTTACATATTGCATTGTGAAACTTCTGCTGAGTATAATTTTTTATTAAGGAGGCACTTATGTTTTAAAAATTTTATAAAAATAGGGAGTTAGTTGTTGTCAATACAAAACTTCATAACTTCCAAACTAAAGGTTTGAGCTTTCTAATTTTATTACCAAATATTATTTATTATCTTAGGCAGTTTCGTGTTAAAATTTAATAAATTTGTCGATAGGCTTAAAATTTATAACATAAAGTGTGAAATTGCTTCGTTTTTAAGAAATAATAAATAATAATAATAGCTGTTTTAAAATGATTTTAATAATTCTATTTGAAAGACTTTTTTGAATAATTGAGCTCAAGACCTCTTTCTTTTTCACTGAAGTTTCAAAAATTTTACAAAAAAGGAGCTAGTTGTTGCCAATACAAAACTCCATAACTTTCAAACTAACGGTCTTAGTTTTCTAATTTGAATCCAAAATATTATTTATTTTTCTTAGGCAGTTTCGTATTAAAAGTTAATAAATTGTGTCGATAGGTTTAAAATGTATAACATAAAGTGTGAAATTGCTTCTTTTTTAAGAAATAATAAATAATATTTATAGCTTCCTCTGTTGTAAAATGATTTTAATATTTCTATTTGAATTTGTTTTTGAATAATTAATCTTAAGGCCACTTTCTTCTTCACTTAAGTTTTAAAAATTTTATAAAAAGGGAGCTAGTTGTTGCCAACACAAAACTCCATAACTTCCAAACTAAAGGTTTGAGCTTTCTAATTTTAATCCAAAATATTATTTACCCAGTAAAAATTTTTCGTGGTTTTAGAAGCAGGATAAAACAAATGCGCTGATGTAAGTGCTTACTATTTATTACATTATACTGAGAAGTAGTAAAAGAAACAAATAATTTTCGTATAAAAATAAACAAACAAAAATTGTGTGCTTACTGTTTTCCCTAAATAGGATGCATGTTGTAAGCAGCTTACCCTAATCCCTTACAAGGATGCAGGTTGTAATGCAGAATATTTCATATCGTGTATTATAAACGATCTGTACCAATTTTTACTATTAATTTCCGATTGTGTTTGGTGTTTTAGAGTATGTAATAAAAAATAATAAGTCATTTAAATGTTTCTGAAGAGCTAGCACGTGGAACAGTAAACAAAATGATTATATTATATGTTAAAAATGTTAACAACAAAAAATTAATATCTGTAGAATTTTATATAAAATGAATTATGTATATTCATATTATTACTTTTAATCATAATAATGTAGACATGAAATATGATGTTACTGAAAGCCATGAAATCACAGCTTTTTATAAGCGCAAAAATCAACGCTTATTTTGCCCAAAAGTAATGCTTCCAAGTGGGAATTCACCATATAAAATCATAGCATATGTAAGCAGGTATAAGTAAGGTATTCTTTTCGCTTACTCCATTACAAACCAGCTTACATGTAAGCAGCTTTTTTTACTGGGTATTGTCTTAGGCAGTTTCGTATTAAAAGTTAATAAATTGTGTCGATAGTATAACATAAAGTGCGAAGTTGCTTCGTTTCTAAGAAATAATAAATATGTAATATCTATAGCTTTCTCTGTTTTAAAATGATTTTAATATTTCTATTTGAATGTGTTTTTTGAATAACTGATCTCGACGCCACTTTCTTTTTCACTGAAGTTTTAAAAATTTTACAAAAAAGGAGCTAGTTGTTGCCAATACAAAACTCCATAACTTTCAAACTAACGGTCTTAGTTTTCTAATTTGAATCTAAAATATTTTTATTGTCATAGGTAGTTTCGTGTTTTCGATTGGTTTAAAAGTTATAACATAAAGTGTGAAATTGCTTCGTTTCTAAGAAATAATAAATTTGTAGTATCTATAGCTTTCTCTGTTTTAAAATGATTTTTATATTTATTTGAATGTTTTTTTTGAATAACTGATCTCGAGGCCACTTTCTTTTTCACTGAAGCTTTAAAAATTTTATAAAAATGGAGCTAGTTGTTGCCAATACAAACTCCATAACTTTCAAACTAACGGTCTTAGTTTTCTAATTTGAATCCAAAATATTATTTATTTTCTTAGGCAGTTTCGTATTAAAAGTTAAGAAATTGTGTCGATAGGTTTAAAATGTATAACATAAAGTGTGAAATTGCTTCTATTTTAAGAAATAATAACTAATATTTATAGCTTTCTCTGATTTAAAATGATTTTAATATTTCTATTTCAAAGACTTTTTTGAATAATTGATCTCAAGACCACTTTCTTCTTCACTTAAGTTTTAAAAATTTTATAAAAAAGAAGCTAGTTGTTGCCAACAGAAAGCTCCATAACTTCCAAACTAAGGGTTTGAGCTTTCTAATTTTAATCCAAAATATTATTTATTGTCTTAGGCAGTTTCGTATTAAAAGTTAATAAATTGTGTCGATAGGTTTAAAAGTTATAACATAAATTGTGAAATTGCTTCGTTTCTAAGAAATAATAAATATGTAGTAGCTTTCTCTGTTTTAAAATGATTTTAATATATCTATTTGAATGTGTTTATTGAATAACTGATCTCGAGGATACTTTCTTTTTCACTGAAGTTTTAAAAATTTTACAAAAAAGGAGCTAGTTATTGCCGATACAAAACTCCATAACTTTCAAACTAACGGTCTTAGTTTTCTAATTTGAATCTAAAATATTTTTTATTGTCTTAGGTAGTTTCGTGTTGAAATTTATTAAATTTTTTCGATAGGTTTAAAAGTTATAACATAAAGTGTGAAATTGCTTCGTTTCTAAGAAATAATAAATAATATTTATAGCTTCCTCTGTTTTAAAATGATTTTAATATTTCTATTTGAATGTAATTTGTAATTTTTAAAAAATTCAGCTCGAGGCCACTTTCTTTTTCATTTATAAAATATTTTTTATTATTTTTATATATCTTCAATATTTTGTCATTTCTTGAATGGCATCTTCAGGGAGTATGAAACAACAACAAATAATATTCAATACAGAAAATGACTGCCGCTGCCCTCCACTTATGTCAACGTACCATTTAAAACTTAAAAATATTTTCTTTTGTTAAAAATTGTCTGTTGTTGTTTCACACTCCCTGAAGATATCATTCAAAGAATGTCGAAATATTGGAGATATTTAAAATAATAAAAGATATCATTATAAAGATTTTGGTTATATTCGACCTTTATTAATTAATTTCCGAAATAAAATATTTAGGATCGAGGTCTATGTTGGTTTTGTGTAAATATTCTTTATTTATTCATTTAATCGATATTTCGCTTTTATTGAAAAGCATCATCAGGAATAGCTATTTAATATTTAACACAAAACATAAATGCTTAAAACTGATCGTTGTGTCTCCACCATCGTCTAATATTGCAATGGTGGAGACAGTTTTAAGCATTTATATATTGTGTTAAATATTAAAAAGCTATTCCTGATGATGCTTTGCAATGAAAAGCGAAATATTTATTAAATGAATAAATAACGAATATTTATACAAAACCAACATAGACCTCGAGCCTAAATATTTTATTTCGGAAATTAATAAAAGATATCTTATAAATAAAAATTGAATTATTGATATATTGAAAAAAGTATGATTTTTTCAAAGGACGACAAATATTTCATAATTTATAAATTTCTATTTGAATTTTACAATTTAATTCCAAATTTAAACAATGATACTCGTAGTATTATTATCTTTTATAAATAAGCACGATATTTTTCCCATATGGTAAAGGATATTTATAACATTTAAACAAATTGTGAGTGTTATTTCTCTGAGTCACTGTTAAAAGTAATTCGATATGTCGGAACATTTTTATAATTTTATTTTTAGATCTAAAATGTCCCTTATTAAATATATTCCACCCTAATATTTATGTTATTGCAATTCTATGGAGTAATTTACACATTTTTATTTTTTTTTGTTAGTAAGAGATTAATACATGTTAAGAGTTTTAAAACAAGGGTTGCATTAGTAAAGTTACTCTTTAAATGGAGTTATAAGAGTTGAAACATGGGCGGCATATTCAAAAAAGAGTTAAAACAAATTATGAAACTTTATACTTGTACTAAGTTTATGTATCTAGGAGTAACCCAGTAAAATTTCATTGAAAACTCATTGATATGGAATGAGTTGTACTACTTTATAAAATGTTAAATTATTCGATGAACAACGATGTTACTCTTAAAGATTTACATTAAAAAATGTGGGTTAAATAATTTCTTAACATAGCAAATTTTTTAAAGTGAAAAATTACTTTAAATTTAAATGAAGTTTTACAAATTTCAAAATGTACGTACTAATCAAAAGCGATTAATAACACTATGCAACAAATAAAGACTTTTTGAAAAATACACTTTTTGAAAAATATACATAAACTGCCAGTGCACGTAACTCATGAGAATGTGTTGGACATAGGTGGTATACCTATACACAAAATATTTGAATGTATATGAAAAAACGTATTTGTTCATAAAATAAGAGGAAGAGTTCGATATCTATGTAAGTTATGACACAGGTTCGATTTTACTACCAAAGGCTAGTAAAACGCTGTTCTCTGTTTGACGAGATTGGTGATCAATTTATTTTATGGGCCTCCAAAGATTCTGAAAATCAGTGGGCCTCTTGAAAAAAGATGTCATCAGTTTTTGTCCAACCGCTTATTTGGACTTGGTGCGACTGCCTAACTATGTTTGGCAATAATGTGAATAAAAATTCGTTGAACAAGTTTAATTAACATTTTCTGAGAAAAAAATAGGTTTTTTGCACTTTTTTGAAAAAAAACATGTGAATAGCCAAACTACTGTATGTACAAAAAATAAATCATAGTTGTCGCTAACTCACAAACTTTGGGAAAATAGTGGAAATTAGATTACATATGATTTTCTAACAATTGTGAATTGTTGTGGTGTTTGTCTTAGCTATCTTCTGCAATTACAATTAAATGAAAATCGACCCCGTGTAATTGAAACTGGCTTTAAGCCACAGCAAAAACCGACCTGACTTTAGATCAAGTGGTTAAAGCGCCTGTCTAAAGTGTAGTGCGAAGTGCATGTGGCAAAGAAAGCAGGTTCAAGCCACGGTCAGGATTGCATTTAATAAGTAAACATTTCATATAGATACAATCAAACAATAAAAACCATAACAAATAATTACAGTATTGTCAAAAAGGATTACTGATGAAGGTTGTGTTACCAGAAACTGCGCAGTCTAATTCAATAAAAATTTACAATGTAGTTATGATTTTTAGAAAAGTATGCTTAATCTTCTCTACCACGCCTATCTCAAACAATTGCAAAATATGTGCATATTAATTATAGTATTAATTACACACTGTCTAAGAAGACGATGAATAAAATTCAAAAATCCCCAATAAAATATTTTTTGTTTTTAACATATTTTAGCAAAACTTACAGGGACTCCGGATTTTTCCCTAACTATGTTTGTGAAAATTGTCGCCACGGTAAAGCTGAACAGCTTTTGTGAATATAGCAATACAATGTGAACGTATCTAGGCGTCCTAAATAGCTTATAAAAACCACTCTGTACCTTGAAAATGGTCGTTTGAGCCGCTAAAAACACGTGTATTTAATTTTTTTTATTATTGTATACTATTTTTCCGCAAAAAAGTATGTTTTCAGCTAAAATTTTAGTTATACCTATTCAGCACTTAACTGTTTTGAACTAATGTTTTACTAATGTTTTACTAATTTATTTTGCTAAAAAAATTGAGCTGATAAGCACATTCATAGTGTGCACGACAACCAGAAAGATATACGCAAAATGAAGTAGATGTCGCGGCATGTCAAGATGTAGTAGTAAGACATATAAAAAAATCAACCTTGGAAGATGTTTGTATCTGTTTTTCATACATAAAACAAAATTGTGGATTAAAACAACTTAAATTGTGTGTTGTCACCGGATTGTGAAATTAATTGTATATTAATTAAATAAAATACAACATATGTATTAGTAAACTAAATGTTTATCATGAGTATTAATGTAGTGTGGTAAAATTGGCAATTTTAAATTGCAAAACAAATATACGTTCAGGCAGACAGACTAAAGACAAGGACACACATCATAGGTACTTTTCACTCAATCGATGCGTATTAAAGAGCTAAAGGCAAGATAATTCCAGAAACGAAACGAAAAAATAACAAAATAATATAATTTTGACCAAAAAGAAGTTTCGAATTTTTTTTCGAAATAATGCTCAAAAGTTTCGCAATTTTTGGTTTATCACTGGAAAAATATTTTTAAATTTGCTGTATAATAACTTATGTCCACCAGAGTATTTTTTGGATTTGAGCAAGTACAATTGTTTTTCTGTACAAATTAAAAAAAAATAAATTATAGAAATTGTACTTGGTATACATTACTGGTGTACCAAAATAAGGCTACTGAAAATTTAATAATGTTTTACTTGTAATTAGCCACAACTTCAGAAACTTTTTTTTTGCTGGTAGGGTAATGAAGATACACTTCAAAAATTGTTTACCTTTTTTTCCCATATTCAGCTCTTTAATATGCACCGACTAAATGGTATTCCTTCAACCAATTCGAAAAAGTGCCCTATTAGGGTCACCCTATGGTATAGGTAACATTTTAATATTTTTTCGTTTCGTTTATAGAATTATATTGCCTTCCCTTCAAAGATGCCATCATTTAGACAACCATTGATTTAAATAGTTGAAAGATCATTTTGTTTATGTTATATATAATTACTTAAATTTTTTTGTAGGTGCTACATTAACTCATGTCATCAATGTGGGAGCATGAACATTTTTATGTTTTGTAACGTATTGTAAATTATTTATAAAAGAATGACAAAAATATGTTTTTGATTTTTAGCAAATAAATTAACTAAGGTATAATTTGTATATAATTGTTTTGAGTTTGTTTCAGTTTACTAATATTCAGCAAAAATTTTGTTAACTTTTAGCAAGGGTTTTTTGAATTTTTAATTCAGTAAGTGTTAGCAAATCTTCTTCTGGATCTACTAATTTTGAAGATTTTGCTGACATTAGAAATTTTTTGCAACCATCCTCTTGACTAAAATGTTGCTGAGTTAGCAAAATATTTTGCCGACTTAGCAAAATATTTTTTTTTTTTAAACATCGGGCTTTAAATCTATTCATTTACAATTTAACAAAAAAAAATTTATAAATACTTTTCGAAGTAAAACAAAATTCTGGATATTTTTAAAATCGATTACTAAATTACGAGTCTGTAATTTTTTTTTACAAATCTAACTTTTTAGTTACCGACCCTAAAAGCCGTATGAGTGAAGGTTTGAAGTGAGTCCCATCACGTAAAAGAAACAGTCACATTGAATTGATTAAGTTATAAATTGATTAAGTGAGATTAAAAACTATCATCCATAAGAACATTTTCAGAGGCCTTAGAAGCGCTGCATAAAAGATCAAGTTTTCTAAAGCTTTTATTGTTCTAAAAACTTTTTTTTCAATTTGAAATAAAAAAAATCTTATTTTCAATGCCCCAGCAATGCTCAATTGGTAAAGCTGTTGTGTACACAATTTTTGTACCTTTACAACGCTAGGTAGGTTCGAAATCAAGCGAGGTTGTCAGAATTTTTTTATTTCTAAAAACATGACATTTTTTTCAGAAAATTTTTTTAACTTGTAATTTAAAAAAAAAGTTAGCAAATTAGTTAAAAATTTTTTTTTTTTTTTATTAATTAATAATCATATAGTTACAAATTATATACTATTACCCTAACCGAGCTCTAGCTACTATGGCCTTCGGCGCGTTGTAGCGAAAACAGACCAGTGCCTCTGGTGGGAATCGAACCCACTACCACCGCACTGAGCAACCAGCACGCTAATAACTAGCTTACCGGGGCGCACAGTTAAAAATTAAATACAAAATATGTTTTATTTCCAAATTATTTAAAATTTTGTAAACTTTTTTTACTAATTAATTAACTAAATTTTTTAATTACAAAATTATTTAAATCTAAAACATATAAAAATTGTAATTTTTTTTACATTTCAATAAAGATTGCAAAATATTTAAAAATTTATTTATTTTTCAAGTTGCTATAATTGAATGTAATAATTAAAGTTTTATTGCAAAACATATTTCGTCGGCTGGTAAATAGTGCCATGTGTTATTTTAAGATTTTGTTATTGGAAGATTGAGATGCTCTTTTGGTCAAACCCTTTAATAAAATAACTTAAACTGCTGGAAAATTTGATTTGTTTTTGCGGATTCGGGGTTATTGACCCAACGTTTCTAAAGAAAAGTGTTTTTAGAAATATATTTTTAAAACTCCTTCTATGAAAAAAATCCATGGGACATATATATCCCATTGGTCGTCAACGGTCAAAATTAGTGAACAAATAGCTCACCCAAGTAATAGATAAATACGTGTCGAGTTTATTTCCATTATCTTGTTTACGTCATATAACACATGGTTTTTAATTATTTTGCTGTGTGTAACATTTTTAAAATAGCTTGAGTCGTATATCGAGTTTTGACTGTAGTCCTAAAATCTAATTTTTATACGATATTTCACAATTGTGAAGGGAAAGACATATTTGGAATCAGGAGATAAAAATCTATAAACAACACTTTTTTAAATAAAATCAAACAAAAATTGCTAATACGATCAAAATATAAAAAAAAAATTATGGAAAACCTCATATTTTTTACCTTTGGGATATATATGTCCCATATTGTATCAGTGTACTGTAGGATATGGAATAAATCAAATTCTAATATATGAATGTTTCTTGAAAAATAAAGAATTGTACTATGTCCTACCAAAATTTCGACACCCTATGCCCAATAGCGTCCGATAGAGTCCGAGAAAATATGTACAAAAAATTATGAAAAAAATATTCATGTTTTTTTAATTTTGGGGTACCCTGTTCGGCTCTTGGGAAATATTGGTCCAAGTTCTGGTCACAGTCGGATAATTCGCATTAAAATTTAAGCTAATACAACAAAAAATAAAAATGGGATATACATATATCAACAATGCGTAGTCAAAGGGTTATACAGGCGCGGATCCAGAAAAAAGAAAATTGAATATTTTCTCCCCCAAAATAACATTTTTCAATACGAAAATGTAAAAGATATTAAAAAAGGTTAGTAACAACTACTCTAACTTTACTCCCCAAAACCTTTTTCTGGATCCGCGCCTGGTTTAGAAGATAGCAAAAAGTGCTATCTAAATCTAACCTAATTTTTTATGAACAAAAAGTTTTATGTATACAAACTGCTATGAACATTTATTTTTTTTTAAAAAAGGATCCTTCCAAATGCTTTATGTATAGTTTTTCTTAAAAACTACTCACCTCCCTGCAACAGATATTAAATCCTGATTTCTTCTAGTGCCGTGAATCAGTAAGGCATATGATGTCAGAAAAATATCTTCAAATGATAATATAAATCAGTTTTTTTACTTTCCTAAAAACCTGTTAAAAAACAGATAACACTACTTGCCGGCAAGCCGACGATTTATAAAGTAGCAATTATTGAAATCAATAAAAGCAACTTAACAAATACAAGTTTTGCCAGCAAAATACGTGTTTTAAATGTAGTATGTGTTTGGTAAAAAAAATTTTAATGTATAACTTTTTCGAAATTTATATTTTAATAGAGTTTTTTGTTTTGCAAAATTAATTAATTTAAACGTTTTTTTCGAATCTTTATTGGAAAAAAATAATAATTATTAAGAATACTGATACAAACAATTTTAGTTAAACTATCTTGATCTGATCTTTCCAGAATTTTTTTTTTTTTTTGAATAACTTTCTGAGTCGATTTAGAGAGATCTGTCCATCTGGTTATGAATGAATTTGGTTTAATGTCACTTATGAAAAATAATAGATATTATCCCGACAAAGGACACTTAAAGTTTCCATAAACTCATAAAAGTCCTTTGAAGGAATTTGAAAATCAAACTAAACCTTAATGTGAATTTCGAACTCACATATCGCTCATTTACTAAAACACTGTCATAAGTCGAAAAACGCGATTTTTAAGTTAATTATGCAGGTTTATTAGTTATATCATGCTTTATATTGTATAACAATTTCAAATTAATATCTTGTATACTTTTCGAGGTAGAAGAGAATATATTTTAATTTTGTGGAAAGTGGGTGCAAAGAAAAAATTAATACTTTATAGAGAAACTATGCTACTCACGGTTCTCCCGAAATTAAGCGAACTCGCATCCAACTCTCACTAAGAAAAAAATAAATTAAAAACCCTATTTATAAAAAACGTGACTAAATAAATAGAGAGAGGGTCGAGCGAGGCAGATATGGATTGAAAACTTTAAACACGTTTTCTGCTAAATATTGTTTTTTGAGTTATTTCAGTGTTTTAGTTAATGAGGGTCGATATTGAGCGATAAAAATTTCTATATTTACTTGTTATAATGTAATTTATCCATATCACATTCTATTGTTAACAGATTACAGATTAAGAGATTTCTAGGTCTGTTTTGTTTATTTTGAATGAATGTCAATTAATGATCTTTAAATGTTACAGTGGTTTCTAGGGCAAAAATAAAAAAAAAATACATTCATTATAGAAGTACAAAAAGGCCATAAAGTCGGTTAACTTTTTTTTTCATTTATGAAAATAAACTGAAATTAAACTCGAAAATCAATAAGTGAAACACTGATCTATTTAAATGTGGATCATTCAGATAATTGTTAAAGTTTTAATCATAATTTAAAACAGATTCCTTAATTGATATAGAATAACATCTAAACATTTTCATATAAAGAACTTTTCTTCACAAAAGAAGCCGAATAATGATTCTTATTGTACAAGCATTTTTATTTTGCAATAAATGCATTAATTTATTTTTATAAAGAAAGAAAAGAATCTAATTGTTTGCAGTGTTGATACTTATGAATGTTACACTCAGAAAACAGTCACAGCTGTGGTCACGGATTTTGTTGCCAATCGAATTCTGCACGCTGAAAAAAAAACACCCCACTGGAAATACGTTTGTTTGAAAAACATTTAAGTTTGCGATGTTTCTAAAACAATATATTTGCTTGCAAATATAATTATGTTTGCCTGTAAAAATATATATGTTTGGAATTATTGGAAAATGTTTGCCGGCAAAAATATATATGCAAATATGTATATATTTATTATAAGTATGTTGTATGTCCCAAACATAATATGTAAAATGTTTAAAACTGCAAATATGTATATCGTTGTTTGGGCTTGAAAATTTGATTTATTGTAAACATATAATAAATTGCCTGCAAACATATTCAAAAGTGTATTTTTTCTGCGTGTGGCAGATACGACAACTATCTTTATATTAAATTATATTTTTAGTAGTGAAAGCTAATATGCAGTTGTCTCATTCAATATTATATTCCACTTTAATAGTGTCCGACTGAACAGTTCGGCCAAAAACGTATATTTTGTCGGGTTTTTGATGTCTAGAGGCAATGATGACAAATTTTAGTATTGGAAACATGTTTGTTGAGCCGATTTAATTCGATTTTGTGTATAGAATTTAAGAGAGAAGCCAAAGTTTAGCTATAAAGTTAAAAGTTCGGCCGCCGAACTATTTTCAATTTGGCCGAACTTTCTGAGGCCGAACAGTGAATTCATTGCTTAACTACAGACTTTTCTTCAAATTTGACACTCAAAATAGCATCTAATCAGCCCAATAAACATTTTTCCTTCCGCCAAGTTTGTCCATAATGCTTTAAAATACCGAATACAGACCAAATGCATTTTCTGGCCGAACTGTTCGGTCGGACACTACACTTTAATATGTTTACGTTCCACAAAATTCAAGTATTGAACGGTGGCCTTTAGATTAATAGTCTTCGGTCCTACTGATTGCACCACAATCGCTTTTAATTTTATTTGCTGTTTGATTATTTAAGTACGTTTGTCTTTTCAGTTAGTTGAACGCGGAAACTCTGAGTAATTGGCTGCCGCTATATCCATTACACCACAAACACTTATAAATGTTGAGTGCTGAATTTAAATAATAAAAAACAATATTTTCTTAAGAAAACAAACATGGTCTAGAGTTCGTTTGCCAATACCAATAATTAATTACGTCTATAATCAATGCATTCTACAATTCGCCTGGGTCTACTGAAGCTCTAATTTAATGGCATATTTGGTTGGGAAAACCGTATTTGTTACTACTTTTAATTATCGACAATTTTTTAAAGAAATTTATAGATTGTACAAAATTAATTGTATTGTCACTTAATAAATGGGTGCTTCTACCATACACAATTACTAGCCGAATTTGATTTGAAAAGTTGATGGGAAATACCAATAATTATATAATAGGATTGCTTTTTAGATCCTTTTTCCTCTTTTTAATTGCCAGTACTGCATTTTTGCTTTTTTGATCGATTATAGGTATTTCCAAATAAAATAACATCCTATTAAATAAGTTTTAATGGTTTTGACCGAATTCCAACCAATATTTTTTCTGGGTGTATATGGAAGAAGTAAATTATGAATTCACTTAAACACAATCGTTAAAAAGTGGCATTAAGTATTACATACAATACAATATTTGTAGGCATGTGAGTATTACATACAAAACTACTCATATTCATTGTAAACCGCAATAACAGCATTTATCGAAATGGAATATTTCACTTTTGCTTTGAAAAAAGTATGAAAGAAAGATGTACCAAGTACACATACCCATGATTTGTAAAGTAACTAACGATAAATATAAATAAATTGAATGGTTATGGGTCAAGAACGACCTTCAAATGAGTTACACTGGAAATTGTAAATTGTCATTTACCTATGCGGAATAGGGCAATAGAGAATTCGTACTAACTGTTGACTTATACTTAAACTATCGTCTCAAACAGACATATTTTCATAATTGCATATTATACTACTATTTTATAGTACCTTATACTCACAGAACTAATAACATCTTAAATTCATAATATCTTCTTATACTCAAAAAATCGGCTAATACACGGACCACGGTTTTATCCTCAGACAAATATATTATACTCAGACCCCCATCTTATACATAAATTACTGTCTTATACTCAGACTATATTATTGCTCTCAGACTATAGTCTTATACTCAGACTATAATATTATTCTCACACAAGAGAATTATTCTCAGACTATAGTCTTATAATAAGACTATGGTATTATGCTAGGACTATATTATTATAATCAGACTGTGCTCTTATACTCAGACTATGGTGTTATACTCAAATGATCGTATTATACTCAGTATATGGTGTTATACTGAGACTGTGGTCATAAGGACCAACTATATTTAACGAAACTGATTTAAGGGAGTGAGCTTAAGTTAACTTTCGTAAAGTTCCATCTCTATTTATTTGGTTAATTTGTAAACGAAACTCATCGTACGTACCCAACTTAACCAAATTAACCTATTTACTTGTTTATTACTGACCTTTTTTATATTTATATAGTATAGTATAGTTAAATTGAATAAAAGCGAATAAGTGTGGTCTATAAACAATATATTTTCACTATAACAATAAACGTTTCAAAGTACACCCATAAGTGTACCTTGAAACAAAATTTAAAATTTTTTTTTTTTCTGGAATATTATAATACACACGATTTAAGTACGCTTATAAACTAATATGTCTCACTTTGAACTGGGCTTTTACATGTCTTTTCTGCAGAGATAAAGCTGTTATCAATCGTTTCATGCTACACCTCATTCCCCTACTCTTTAGACAAGTGGGGCACCAAATGAAAAAAGTTTTTGAAAATGCATTAACTTGGTATATAACACAGTTCCAAGAACTTTGAAGTATTTTTGTTATACAAAAAATGAAACATTAAAACTTGCGTTTTGTTAAGTAATTATAGTTGGTTAAAGCTAAAAATTGTGTATATTTAATATAATGGAGTTGATGTGTGTTTTACAGATATTCGTAACTTTTCCCGAAAATATTTTTTCACCTATATCTTAACCCTTTGATCTTTTTGATTACTTCAACTCTGCCCCAGCAAAACTTTGGTAATGGGTACGATAAAGTAATGCATTACCTTGTAATGTGTACTCCTTACCCGTATCATTATTTTCCAACAAGACGTAATGAGTTACCGATAATTGGACACTCATGGATTACCTTGTAATGAGACCTCATTACATTTTACATTACTTCAAAACATAAAATAATGACTTACCGATCATCAATTACATAATGCATGAATTATAAACGTAAAGTAATTATTAATATATATTTTTGAAAATCTATTTATAGACACATTACTTTGTGATTTTTTGTAAGCATAATGGTAAGGTGTATACCAGAGACCCCAGGTTCGAATCCCAGCATGACCAAGTTATTTATTTAATAAAAAAAAAGTTATTTATTTAATTAAAAAAAAAATATCTGTAAAAAAAAAATGTTATGCATTTTTTTATGAAAATCTATTTATAGACACATTACTTTTTCCCACCATGTAACCATATAAGTAACCAGTTACTTTACCCACTACAAGGTAATGAGTTACATTGAGGCTCATCGCCTATAAAATTCATCAGTGAAGTAACGTGTAAAGTAATGCATGAAGACCTATGGCGATACATTACTTTACCCATGATTTGGTAATGTGTGGTTTTGCTGGGGCGCTCACAAAAAATCTAAATTTCGTTAATTTCAGACATGTTTTAGTTCAAAAAATAAACACTTTTAAGCCTTTTAACCCATAAATGTGAGATTGTGCCGCTAGAAAAAATACCTGTTCATTATTTTGTTCTCCTCTATCACATATCTGAATTGGATTGGCATCGGCGAAAACTCATTATCGGGAGACTCTCCTTAACAGCCTATACGATTATGAAGTTAATACAAATTTGTTTTAATACATTGTTAGTGCAACAACAAGTTCAAATTTAATTCAGCCTTTGAATTTCAATCACAAATTGATTAATTAATTTAAATGAATAAAATTAATTGCTTTTTAAAAAATACGCCCTAACACTCTATTAAAATATTCATCTCAATTTGCCCTCCATATTCAAATGTTTGCCAGAGTGTAGGGTAGGGTAAAAAAATAGTGACAAAGTTTTTCAATTTCAATTGATCTTCGGCCTTTGTTGCCACAGAACTAAATATTTTGTATCCAAGATGGATGTATATATATATATTTTTTTTTTGTTACATCCATACGTATGTTCGAATATGAATGAATGGATGGATGCATGATGTAGAAAATTTTGCTCATAAGATTTAAATATTTTATGTTCATCTACGAAGCTCATGACCTACATTTTGTTTTCCAATTTGATTTGGAAATAAAGTTACGATAAGGAAATACTTTTAGGTATTTTAACAAGTAGCAAAACTTAGAGAAAAACGAAAATTTTAAAAGATTTAAAAATTATGAAATTCCAATGAACTAATGTCAAAGTCGTGTTAAGTTAGTAATTTTTAATAAATAGGCGTACAAGTTTAGGACAAAACAAATTGCTGGAGGAATTTATAATGAGTAAAGAAATAAGACATCTTGAAATACAAATCAATCAATTTAGTGTCTAACCAAAATTCTTAAAATCGGTTAATAAAATTTGAATATGTGATAAAGAAAAGAAAAAAACACGTTTAAAGGCATGAGTAAATTAATTTTTGTATGGAAACATGACTGAAACCAATGAATTTCAGATTTTTTTTAACTCAGTTTTGATGTACTCAAGGAGAAAGAAATTTGATAACAATATTGCCTATGTGGTGTGTTAGGGTTGCCATTAATTTAAAATATTTATAACAGGTTAAGTATTTACACGCACATGTGCTCCACAGTCACATTTGAAATGTGTATTTGCCAACGGCACATTTACATGTACAATATGTCGTAGTATTGCCACCTGCACATTTTAATGTGCAGTGTGCAAAATACAAACGTCACATTTACATTTGAAATGTGTATGTGCAAACGGCTCATTTACATATGAAATATAAATGTGCTAGAGGTTTCAGCACATTTACATCTGAAATGTGTTGGAATGTGAGCACATTTACATCTGAAATGAAAATATGTGCTGTGGCAATATCACTTTTTCATAAAAATTTTATTTTTTAAATAAAGAGAAATTTTTCAAAAAAGTGAAATTTTTTAATGATTTTTGAAAGAAAAAAAAATTTACAAAAATTTAATTTCTCCAAAAATGTGAATTTTTCAAAAAAATATAATTTTTCAAAAAATATAGTTTTTCAAAGAAATCAAAATCCTAAAAAAATAAAATTTTTTACAAAAAGCAAATTTACAAAAAAACAAAATAAAGTTTTCAAACGATGTCAAATTTTTCACAAAAAATTAAAATGAAATTTTTCAAAAAATGAAAATGAAAATTATTCAAGTTCGAGGCCATATACTCTATATTTCTTCATTAGGATATTGTCCTAACAAATAATCTATAGAGTTTTTGTTTTCAAATTTATTATTTGACCCTTTCAGGAATGTGTTGATAGATCTATTTCGGGAATTTTCTAGGTTCCCATCATCAGAACACGTTTTGAAAGCGGTAACAATCCCATGTCAAACATCAAGCATTCATATGAACTAGTTTACTCACTACATGAGAACTAATATACATATGATTTTGAAGTTAAAGATTATAACCATTGATCAAAAAATAAATTGAAAACTTGTTTGTGTGTATGTCTACCTTTGGTAAATATTCAATACACGTTTTTGTTTTTTTTTTCCTCCTTTTTATGTTTTGTTAAGTTTGTAAACAAAACAGGGGAAGTAAACTAGGCGGTACTTTGCCTTTTTTCACAAGTTTGTTATAATTTTTATTAAAAATAAAAATTATGTTTTTTCGACCTTTAATTGTGCAATGAAAATGAAAATTATTCAAGTTCGAGGCCATATACTCTATATTTCTTCATTAGGATATTGTCCTAACAAATAATCTATAGAGTTTTTGTTTTCAAATTTATTATTTGACCCTTTCAGGAATGTGTTGATAGATCTATTTCGGGAATTTTCTAGGTTCCCATCATCAGAACACGTTTTGAAAGCGGTAACAATCCCATGTCAAACATCAAGCATTCATATGAACTAGTTTACTCACTACATGAGAACTAATATACATATGATTTTGAAGTTAAAGATTATAACCATTGATCAAAAAATAAATTGAAAACTTGTTTGTGTGTATGTCTACCTTTGGTAAATATTCAATACACGTTTTTGTTTTTTTTTTTCCTCCTTTTTATGTTTTGTTAAGTTTGTAAACAAAACAGGGGAAGTAAACTAGGCGGGTACTTTGCCTTTTTTCACAAGTTTGTTATAATTTTTATTAAAATAAAAATTATGTTTTTTCGACCTTTAATTGTGCAATGAAAATGAAAATTATTCAAGTTCGAGGCCATATACTCTATATTTCTTCATTAGGATATTGTCCTAACAAATAATCTATAGAGTTTTTGTTTTCAAATTTATTATTTGACCCTTTCAGGAATGTGTTGATAGATCTATTTCGGGAATTTTCTAGGTTCCCATCATCAGAACACGTTTTGAAAGCGGTAACAATCCCATGTCAAACATCAAGCATTCATATGAACTAGTTTACTCACTACATGAGAACTAATATACATATGATTTTGAAGTTAAAGATTATAACCATTGATCAAAAAATAAATTGAAAACTTGTTTGTGTGTATGTCTACCTTTGGTAAATATTCAATACACGTTTTTGTTTTTTTTTTTCCTCCTTTTTATGTTTTGTTAAGTTTGTAAACAAAACAGGGGAAGTAAACTAGGCGGTACTTTGCCTTTTTTCACAAGTTTGTTATAATTTTTATTAAAAATAAAAATTATGTTTTTTCGACCTTTAATTGTGCAATGAAAATGAAAATTATTCAAGTTCGAGGCCATATACTCTATATTTCTTCATTAGGATATTGTCCTAACAAATAATCTATAGAGTTTTTGTTTTCAAATTTATTATTTGACCCTTTCAGGAATGTGTTGATAGATCTATTTCGGGAATTTTCTAGGTTCCCATCATCAGAACACGTTTTGAAAGCGGTAACAATCCCATGTCAAACATCAAGCATTCATATGAACTAGTTTACTCACTACATGAGAACTAATATACATATGATTTTGAAGTTAAAGATTATAACCATTGATCAAAAAATAAATTGAAAACTTGTTTGTGTGTATGTCTACCTTTGGTAAATATTCAATACACGTTTTTGTTTTTTTTTCCTCCTTTTTATGTTTTGTTAAGTTTGTAAACAAAACAGGGGAAGTAAACTAGGCGGTACTTTGCCTTTTTTCACAAGTTTGTTATAATTTTTATTAAAAATAAAAATTATGTTTTTTCGACCTTTAATTGTGCAATGAAAATGAAAATTATTCAAGTTCGAGGCCATATACTCTATATTTCTTCATTAGGATATTGTCCTAACAAATAATCTATAGAGTTTTTGTTTTCAAATTTATTATTTGACCCTTTCAGGAATGTGTTGATAGATCTATTTCGGGAATTTTCTAGGTTCCCATCATCAGAACACGTTTTGAAAGCGGTAACAATCCCATGTCAAACATCAAGCATTCATATGAACTAGTTTACTCACTACATGAGAACTAATATACATATGATTTTGAAGTTAAAGATTATAACCATTGATCAAAAAATAAATTGAAAACTTGTTTGTGTGTATGTCTACCTTTGGTAAATATTCAATACACGTTTTTGTTTTTTTTTTCCTCCTTTTTATGTTTTGTTAAGTTTGTAAACAAAACAGGGGAAGTAAACTAGGCGGTACTTTGCCTTTTTTCACAAGTTTGTTATAATTTTTATTAAAAATAAAAATTATGTTTTTTTAAAAAAATTCAAATTTTTCAAAAACATTGAAAGAAAAGAAGTTTAATGTTATACATTGCTCCCCAGCAAAACTTTGGTAATGGGTGCGATAAAGTAATGCATTACCTTGTAATGTGTACTCCTTACCCGTATCATTACTTTCCAACAAGAAGTAATGAGTTACCGATAATTGGACACTCATGGATTACCTTGTAATGAGACCTCATTACATTTTACATTACTTCAAAACATAAAATAATGACTTACCGATCATCTATTACATAATGCATGAATTATAAACGTAAAGTAATTATCAATATATATTTTTGAAAATCTATTTATAGACACATTACTTTGTGATTTTTTGTAAGCATAATGGTAAGGTGTATATTTTTGATATCACGAACGAAAACACGAAGCACAGCAACTCATCTACATGTTAAGCAATAAAATATTGTATGTATCGATAGCTCAGTTGGTAGAGTTCTCGCCTAACTAATTGTTAAATACCAGAGACCCCAGGTTCGAATCCCATCATGACCAAGTTATTTATTTAATAAAAAAAAAGTTATTTATTTAATTAAAAAAAAATATATGTAAAAAAAAATTTTTATGCATTTTTTTTATCAAAATCTATTTATAGACACATTACTTTTTCCCACCATGTAACCATATAAGTAACCATTTACTTTACCCACTACAAGGTAATGAGTTACCTTGAGGCTCATCGCCTGTAAAATTCATCAATGAAGTAACGTGTAAAGTAATGCATGAGGCCCTATGCCGATACATTACTTTACCCATGATTTGGTAATGTGTGGTTTTGCTGGGTCGTATCACAAAAACTGAAAATAAAATAAATGACAACGAACAACGGTTTTGGTATATTGAAGCCATTACACAGAATTTATATATTTGTTTGCCCATATATCGGAATACCCAGCAAAAAATAACCTGGATTTGGTAAGCAGTAACTACATTTGTATGCTTTAAAAAAAGCGCTTCACCGCCTTGCATACTATGAAGCAATTAGCGAAGGCATTCTGTAGTGCTTCCCAGAATGCATTCTTTGAAGTTGTGAATATTGCTTTCAATGAAGCAATAAAGAATGCATACCATGAAGCACTAATGTTGTCAACATACAAAAAAGCGCTTCTTTATTGCCTAAGAAGACATGAATTTATTGCTTCTAAGAGCACATGAAGCGCTTCAAAATGACATACCAAGTGGGACATCGCGAACAAAAATCGAGCTTAATTTGGTACATTGCTCGTATATCGAAAAAAAAAATGAAATAATAAAAACGGACAACGGTTTTGGTATAATAAAGCCATTTTTGAAAAATTTTAATTTATTTGAAGAATTTCAGTTTTTATTTTCAATTAAAATTTTTTTTTTAAATATAATTTTTTGTTGAAAAATTAAACTTTTTTTTTTTAAATTACACTTTTTTTTGAAAAATTTCAACATTTTTAAAAAAATTTAGTTTTTTAGAAAACTTCCATTTTTTAAAAAAAATTTATATATCTTTTGAAAAATTTAATTTTTTTTTGAGAAATTTAAAAAAAAATAAAATTTTTATAAGAAAGTGCTATTGCGACCAGTAATTTCACTTTTAAATGTGCTGACACCTCCAGCACATTTACATTGTAAATGTGTCGAAAGAAAATTGCACATTTGAAATGTAAATGTGTCGATGTATCCAGCACATTTACATTTCAAATGTAAATGTGCCGTTTCTGTTTGACACACTGCACGTTAAAATGTGCATGTGGCAATACTACGGGCACATGGCACATGTAAATAAGCCCACATGTTAGCGCAATTTCTTACCCGGATAGTATACGTTAAAAAGCTATTCGGAAAAAGTAACATAAAAGCTAAACGATTACGAATGTCGAAAAAGCATAGACACTATATTTTATTAAATTATTAGGCAATAATATACATATCACACACCTAGTTCAAAAGTGACTTAACTCAAAATTTTTAATTTTTCAGAAATCAAAAAAAAAAATATTTGCAACTTTATACCAATTGAAACATAAAGAATGATATAACAGTTAGCAACAGTTAACAACAACAAAATACACTGATATTTTTTTTATAGATAAACAAGTGTATTGTATATAGTTTTGAGTGGAAAGACTTGAGACTTTTTAACTAGGTGTGCGATATGTTTTTAGCTTAGTCCAACTATAAGTCTTTAACAAAACATATTTTTTTTAATAACAACAACACTTAAAAGTTATCGGAAATATTTCGTATACCAGTTATTGCGTCTCCAGAAGCACTTTCGTTTGGTACTCCACTTGTCAAAATAAGCCGAAAAACGAAAAATGGGATACCCCACTTTTTAACCCCTAAACATGGGATTGGAAACATAAAGAATGATATAACAGTTAGCAACAGTTAACAACAACAAAATACACTGATATTTTTTTTTATAGATAAACACGTGTATTGTGCATAGTTTTGAGTTGAGTCACTTTTGCACTAGGTTAGCTTAGTCCAACTATAATTCTTTAACAAAACACATTTTTTTTAATAACAACAACACTTAAAAGTTATCGGAAATGTTTCGTATACCAGTTAATGCGTCTCCAAAAGCTCTTTCATTTGCTAGCCCATTTGTCAAAATAAGCCGAAAAACCAAAAATGGGATAGTTTTTGACCCCACTTTTTAACCTCTAAACATGAGATTGGCCAATTCGTTGACCTTATTTTTTTTTTCTCTCACTTATCCAAATTTCATTAAAATCGGAGAGAACCCATCGGGAGACTCCCCTTGTCAAAACATGATTCAGGTCACGTTGAACAAATCCAGAACTTTAACTTGAAAAATCTTGCATTCATTTATTTTCCAGTATAAGAGTTCCATTACAAAGACTTCGAAAAAGAAAATTTGTCTATAATTAGACTCAATTTTTGAGTTTTCGCAATGTTCACCATAATTTTTGTAGTCACCATTTTACATTTAGTTATGAATTCCTATTAAAAGATTTATTAAACTAGATCCTGCTGTATGTGCCTGCCTCCACATTTATTTTTGGGTACACTTTCCAAATAAACTGTCAAACATATCAAGATGTCACACTGTACTTTGATCCTAATATTATTTTAAACGACTTTGAAATCGATGCAAATATGTATGCATGTGTATGATGGTGTATCTAATGAACATCGTTTTAGCATTTGATAATTCAAACATACATATTTATTCAGCTTCGGTTTTATGAAAGACACAGTGTTATCTTATGAATTGATATCAATGTTCTACTTATTCCATATAAAGGCGGCAAAGTTATTTGTGTTGTTTTTTTTTTGTCTAAGGAGAAGCACAGAAGCAACTTCCCAGACACATGTGTGTGCAAAATAATAGAAAAGCAATAGAAAAAATCTGACATGATTTGTAAACAGGGATGGGTAACAGGGTATTTTTTGTACATTTCACTTGCAACGAAAAAGTCTTTCAAATCTAATAAATTTTCGACTGATAAACCAAATTTGGACTGAAGGATTTTATACAAAAAATTATATTTTTTAAAGAATTCGAGTTCAGTATAAATAAATTATTTTAAGTTTTTGAAAAAAGTACAGTCGGGTTAAAAAGTAATACACTTAAAAGTTAGTAAGTTAGTATAAAAGTTAGTAAAACGTCTTCGTAGATCAAGTATAGCAGTTTTCTGCAATTTTTTTGTTAAATTATGTTTTCAGCTTAAATTTTAGTTATACTTATTCAGCACTTAACTGTTTTGAACTAATATTTTACTTATGTTTTACTAATTTATTTTGCTAAAAAAAAATTAGTTGATAATCCCATTAATAGTGTGGACGACAGCCAGATTGAAAAATATACTCAGAATGAAGTAGATGTCGCGGCATGTCAAGATATAGTAGAGAATAGGAAAATAATACTAAAAATAACAACTCTTATAAGACATATAAAAATCAAACCATGGAAGATTTGTGTATCTTTTGTCATACATAAAACAAAATTGTGGATTAAAACAAGTTAAATTTTATGTTGTCACCAACTTGTGAAAATAATTTTCTATTAACTAAATTAAAGACAAAATAAAGTATTTTAATCAGGTAAGTATTAGTATAAGTATTTTTAAACTAAATGTTTAAGTACAAGTACAAGTATTTGTAAACTAAATGTTTAAAATGATTATTAATGTAGTATGGTCAAATTGGCAATTTTAAATTGCAATAAAATATACATTCAGGTAGACAGCATAAAGCGAAAGCCAAGGACACACATCTTAGGTAGTTTTTTATGTTTCCTTTTTCTTATTGCAAACATAGGATTGTATATATCATATTTGGTTATTTTTACGTTTCGTTCCGAGAATTATCCACGGCATTTGCCTTCCTTTAAAATATTTGATTGGATTCATTTCATCTCCTATTGTACGCTGATACAATATGGAATATATATAATTTATAGATAAAAAGAGGAAGTTTTTAAGTGTTTTCATTTTTTGTTCTTATGCCAATATAACGTAAAAAAAATTTATATTTAACTGCGTTAATTTGAGGTTCTTATTAATTAATTTAAAAAAAAAACTCTGCTAATTTTATCAGTTTTTTCTGCAACGTAATTTTTAACTATTTTTAAGCAGCATTTTCTGCTATTTTTAAAGCTTTATTTCGATGACTGTAACACTATCGCATGGGTTCTACATTCCGAAAATGAAGTGAAAGTGAAAATTACGCTCAATTTGTGTTCTCAATTCCACATAAGTGATTTGAATAGAAAAATTTCATTTTCATTTTGTTTCTAGTGGAATTGAAGTGATTTGATGTGTTCTATAAAACAATTTCACTACAAAAAAGGTATTTGTAAAACGGTATTAGTTAACTGTGTGAAAAACCAAACTTTTTAGAAAATAAAATTATTTTGGATATTAAAAGTAAAAAAAAAACGAACAATGTAAGCAAATGTGATATGTTTTTAATATACGTTTATTTAACTGAAAAAGTGTTGTATTTTTTAGGAAAATCCGAAACAAGAGGCCGCATTTTAACATTCATGGAAAAAATTCTGGTTTGGCCAAAGGTTTAGAGAGGCGCAACAAAACAGTTAAACCCCAGTTGTTGAAGGACTTAGCAAGTACATTAAATCGCTTAGGACCTCCAGAAATAGATGTAACTGGTTGGAAAAAGGCTTGGGCTGATTGGAATGCTACCATTCGTAAAAAATTCGCCATAAATAGAACAGAGGTAACGGCAACAGGTGGAGGACCCAACAATATCCAACACATATCAATTCAGTTGCCAAACTTTTTGCAGTCGAAGGTGTTCCAGCTGCTTAATCATTCGGGACGACTAGCGAAGGGTAAACAACCAAAAATTCATCTAATGAATTGTCAAACTTTGATGGCACCAGTTCCGGCAATGTAGTAAACGTGAATTTACCAGAATTAAATAAAAATGACGAAGGTACAGAAAATATAGAAAATGAAGAACCGCAACCGATGATTTCCCTTTTTGATTTCTAGATTTCTTCGCGACATCTTTCAAATCTAATCCATTTTGAGCATATTACAGTTTTCAAAACATTACACATATTTGTTAAAATATTGGACGCTGTACTTCTTTCCTAAGCTAGATTGAAGTATTTTGCGATCATTTGTTGGTAACTTCCTTGTCCGAAATAGCGTAGTGATGTAGCCAATTACAAATAATGGAATGCTTGTCTTTTTAGCAATTGGTGATACTTCTTCTAAAACCATCATAAATACATACTTATTTAATCTTAAATATGCAATAAAGCAATTTTTTTTAATTAATTTTAAGCATTTGCGACTCAGTTTTAATTATTTTCTTACAATTTTTCTGGTAGTTTCAAAGGATTTGAACAATCACGAAGCCTTTTTCTATTTAGATTTTCCGTTCTTTGTTTTTATTTTTCAATTAAATACCATGAAATCACAATTGCACCACTCACTTTATATTATTTTAAAAATAAGTACTTTTTTGTTTAATTTTTATTTTTGTTAAAAAATGCACTCTTCTTTATTGCAATTTCCTTCACTTTAAAGTGATAATTTCGTTTTTTTCCCGCATTTTTTTATGTTGTTACTAAAAACAAAATGAAATCGTCGTGAAAAAAACGATTCACTCGTTTTTCAGAACACAGCGGAATTGAAATTGTGGAATTGAAAACGATTCCACTTTCACTTCGTAGTGGAATATAGAACCCAGACCTATGTAAATTTTTAGCTCACAAAAAGTTATAAATTCATAAAACAAAAAAAAACTAAAAATCGTTTCGGGAGGCCCTGAGTTCGCCACTGATCATGAATATCTCCCTTTACAGAATGCGAATACCGTTTTGGCTTAAAACATACAATTTTTGAATAGGATTTCTTTAGTCATATAATTTTTTGAATTTTCGCTGGGGACGCGGTAAAAGTTAAAGTTTTGTCCTTGGTATTAAGTTTTGTCCTCCCAAGTAGATATCCGCTGAAACGGGATTTTTAAAATTCCCACTCGAACGGCAAAAAATAGTTCAATAAAAATATATTTGAAAAAAGGTTTAAAGGGGAAAAGCCTGTCTCTTAATTACCCAGACAAAATCTAATTTACTGAAGATGTACTTTTTGAATTTTTGATACAAAATTGGTATGAATGGGTTTTGTTCTTTAATTGAAACATTCACAATATATTAAATGATTTTATTAAATAAGAAAATTCCTTACAAAAATATTTTAGTTTTCTTCTAAATATATTACGGTATTTAAAACTACCAGTGTCGAAGTATCAATATTTTAAGATAGTATTGCATAAACTATTCAAGTTTTACATAGAATATTGCGGATTCGAGACCCAACCACGAATGCATCAATTTGAAAAATAATAAGTATGCATGAGTGTTCAAGCCCTCAAGTTTCTGTAGCAATTTATTAATAAACTTTTAACCAAAAAGCTTCAAAGCTATGTACAGACGGTTGTCAGATCTTACAATATTGTAAGTTCTGTCAATGTGCTGGCAATGTACTGACAATGAAACATTTTAGCAAAAGGTAAATTGTCAGTTCAGCCGGTTGTAAGAAAAACCTTTCAATTTCATTGTCAGACAATTGTCAAACAATAAATTTATCTGCCAACGAAAATTGTCAGTTCACACGGTTGTCAGATTCTTGTATAACAAAAATTGCCAGATCTGTTGTTAGACATTACCAGAACTGTCAAAGCATTTGAAAGAAATTATTAATTGTCAATTGTGTGTTTAATTAAATTGAAAAAGTAATAGTATTAATTGTCATGGAACAAAAAGAGCAATAGCAAAGATTTTAGCTGCATATGTATTAGAAAGTAGCGAGGATGAAGACAAAATATTTTTGCAAATTGCAGTTGAAAGAGGTGCGGAAATTTGCCCATTTTCCTTTGCAATCGTTCACACTTATCTGGAAGGCATCTGCGACCTCTTGCCATAAAATATCTTTGAGAAGTTTATACTCAGCGCAACCAGCATCCCATAAACTTCGCCGTACCTTAACTTCCTCGATAAGTTTGATAATATTTTCGTGTGACCTGACGGATTCCATCTTTTAGCGGTACGATCTTTGTTTGGGTGTTGGTTTTTTCCAGGCTTTAGAGCCTGTTGGCGACTGGGAGCCTCTAGGCGACTGGGTGCGAAACATCAAGTCAGTTTGCTCATAGCTGCAATGTATGACGCAGGTTTCATTAATGGAAATGTCGCCATCCATTTTTTTTATTTAATTTGATTTCCTATTTTGTTTCATTTTTTGATTTTTAATATTATTAATATGAACTTTTGTTTTTTTTTTCATTATTTACAGTGCCGCCAATAGAAACATTTATGTGACAATACTGCCATTGTCAGATGTATTAATTTAAACACATCTGCCAATAAAAAATTGGTTACAATGTCTGCAATTATCTGACAATGGCAACGTAGGGTGTTCACACGAATGTCAGATGTCTGACAATATTATTGTCTTACAATGACAGGCAATGCTTTTTCTGACTGTTGTTAGACATTTTCTGAACATTTTTCTGACAATATTGTAAGATCTGACAACCGTCTGTACATAGCTTTAGTTTCTGAACTTAGACTAAAGTTAAACTTAGGCTTAAGTAAGACTTAGTTTCTAAACTTAAACTTAGCATCTCGCGCAATTACAGTGTTGCCATATTTAAAGCCCTTTATTCTTTACCATTTTGCACCTCAAAACGTGCTCACCGAATCGATGAGCATTCGAAATTGCGTTAAATTCTAAATCATCTAATGAAATTAGTTAACAAAAAATTCAAACCAATTGAAATTCCTCCCTTTTTCTAATGAAATTATTGACACATTAACTGCTCATCCAAACTGCAATCTAACTAGCTACTGTATATTTTTCATTTCTTATAGTTTATGTGACTGTCAACACCAAATGACAACGAAATTGAGGCCATGGGATGGATTGGATGGTTGCTTAGCTGCTACTCGGTTGCCTTGTTGTTACTAGGTTCGATGGTTAGATGGATGTTACCGGCTATGTGTTGAGATTGGAATGTTGTTGCAACTAGTCTTAGCATTTGTAGTAGTTATAAATCATGTTTTCCTTAGAGACTAATGGTAGGAAAATCTATACTACACGTATAAGTAAATTTAAAAATTAAAAATAAATGTATAGAAATGATAATATTTATGGTAACAACATGTACATTAGAGCGGCTTTTTTTTTTGTCTGAAGAAAACATTTTTTCGGAAAATCTCAATTTCTTGTTATTGTAGCACTAGTTCTGAAAGTTGAAAGTGGTGAATTTCAGCGAATTTGAAAAAAATCGAATAGCTTTAACTTGTGTTTTCGATTTTTGAAAAAAATGCTCAAGTGAAAGGTCGATTTGACTACTTTCCAAATAAAACCATCAAAAAATATATAATTTTCGACCTCCTTAAAAAAAATACTAAACATAATGGAAAAAAAGAGTTTTGGTAAAAAAAATAATTTATTGAAAAAAATAAAAATAAAAGTTTTGCAAAGTACCCAGTCATAAACTGCCAGATGTACAAAAAATCAAGCACTGGCATACCACTGGTTAAACGAGGAATTGTAAATAAATTACTGGTAGAACACTTGTTTAAGACGCTTTATCAGGGCTTTCAAAAAGCGTTTTGCCATAATTTTTGTTTTACAATAATTGAAAAAAAAAAAAACCAAGGCAAACAATTGGCTGAGACCTCTTTGCCAGCGTTGGCAAAAAGTGTTTTCCCAGTGCTATTCAAACATAAATTGCCAACGGCTCAAAAGTCTAACCACTGGTAGAGCTTTTCTTATATAAAAATGATGATGCTTTGTTTAAAATAGTTAGTCGAAAGGTTCCGAGTTCGATCCCTGTTTCACGTATACATTTTTTGTGATTTTTTATACTTTTCAATAGTTGTTTTTTTTTTATTTCTCAAAAAGTTCTTCTAAGAAAAATTTTTTTTTTTTTAGTTTTCCCAACGTGTGCAAGTTGTTTAGAGCAAACCATATGCTATTGCTGACATATATGTATGTGCAACAAACAAACTGTTACCAAACATTTATTATTCACTTACGTTTTAAACTATCAAGTATTATAATTATTCACTTACGTTTTAAGCTATCAAGTATTATATGTCTCGTTAGCTCAGTGGCTAGAGCTATTGGCTGCCAATCAGGCGGTCAGGGTTCAAATTCCGATGGGACCAAAAAAATTATAAATGATCTTTTTTTAAAATTTTAATTTGGAAAATCTATTTCTAGACCACCTATGTCATGGTTTTACCAATATTTGTTTTTGAATATTAAGTATCATCCAGTGTCTGTCCTACACTTTTTGAACACACGGACTTTTTGTCTAATGATGTTATCATTTTGGGAGTGGGAAAGTACTTGTTGCCAGCACTTGTACCACTTGCTGAAGTGCCTTGTCAGCGTTGGTCCGTTTGTCCTTTTCTGACTGGGTAGTTTCACATAATTGCCCATATTTTTTTAACGGTTTAAGGTACAAGAGTCATTGACATCTCATTTTAAACGTTCTTAAATTGTGGTTTAACTGGTTTTCAAAAATAATTCACTTCTTGAGGATAAAATGCATATTTTTTAAAATCCGTGTTTTAATCAGCTGTATTTCAAGAAAATGGTTTTCTAAAAGTTTTACAAAAATATATGTTAAATATAAATTATTCTTCTATACCGTCACCAAATCCCTATATGGTACTCCTGCAGTTATCGGCTGAATTGTCGGCTTTTTAATTACATTTTTTCGCATTTTTAGTCATAACTGAGGATACCGTAAAAGCACTACACAGGGATTTGAGCATGCATTTTTAAAGAAGTACATAATTTGTATGTTCTAGTAAAACCACAACTTATGTAGCTTTAAAATGATGTATCAATGACTCTGGTAGCTAAAGCGGTTACAAAGATATCGAATATTATGTACGACTACTTTTTTAAAATTTTCGAGTATTTTTCATATTTTGGAAGCTATATTTCAAGATACTCTGGGATTACATGTCCTTTATGTGGACAAGGTTATAGTTCTATGATTTACATCTTATATACCAAGTTTTGTTAAAATCAGAAGGGCTGGAGAAAATCGAGTGGTTGATTTTATATGTTTTTTTAGTCTAGTGCAAAAATAAAAAATTTAGGATAATTTTTAAAGAAATTCTAGAATGCAAGAAAAAGTTAAATTTTTTTGTTAAAATCAAATCTCAATATCTCAAAAACCGTTCGATTAAAATATTAAAATGGTATATCGCTAGATATATTTTTATGAAAGTATGTTAAAAAATAATTTAAAAAATTGAGAACTTTGATAGCTGGGCGCCACGGTCCAGACAAAATAGTACTATCGGCATAGTGTTATCAAAGCGTCGGCGACTATCGGTTATACGTTGGCAGAACGTGGGATTAACAATTTTGACAGCATTGTCTTGTAACCCGATTGATAACAGTTGCCAACCGTTATTTTGAGTGAACTTGCCACCGTTGGCATAACATTGGTAATTCAAAAAATGTTGTGCTTTCAAGATAGCTTAAATCAAATTAATTTTAAGAAATATGTTTAATAAAACACACATAAAAACCAGCAATATAGTTCGGTATTATTCTTTTACATCATATTTAAATGTGTTAAATATAATAAAATGTAAAAATAGATAATGCTTCTAATTGGCTGTAATATTGGTAAAAACAATATTGGCAAAGAATTTTGCAGGTGGTACTGGCAAAACATATGCTTTGCAAACAGTATAGTGTTTTTATAGTAAAATATTAGTTGTACCTTTGCTAATTTTTAACGTGGTGAGTTTTACAAAAATAGCAGTGGTTTGCCAGTACTATTTTTTTTCTACCTTTGGGGTTAAAACATTCCGATTTTTTCTGAAATTCGCACCACATAACTTTTAAACCTACACACAAAAAAATCTTGTCCAAGTAATTTGGAGCATTTCAGCTAATGAAGTTTATTTACAAAAGTAATGCGAAAACTAGTAACATTTTACCAAGTTTTTACTTATTTTTCTCTACTTAATTATTGAATAATTTATGCGAAAAATAACTTCAGTAGTTGAAATGCTCCTAGTGAGTTGGCAACGATTTTTTTTTGTGTGTAGTGCTACAATAATCGCAACAATAATTGACAAAAAATCGAAGGTTGAGAATAAAAAATGCCACTCTAATGTACGTATGTCTCAAAGGTAAATGTACACAAAAAAAAAGAGCCAACAATCTTGCAAATAGATTTCTTAGAAAAATCTAGCACATTTTTATATTAAACAAATGGTTAAGTTTTCTATTTGCATCTTTTTTGCACAGACTGGCAACTAGTTACTACTACCATTATAAGAACGTCTAACTAAATGGTGAGTGCAAGAATGTCTATATGCATTTTCAAATGTGTCTGTCTGTTTGTCAGAATGTCTATTTCTGAGTCTATATGTCTGTCTGTCCGTCCAATGGTCTCAGCCATGGGAAATGCTTTAATATAACGTGGTTGGAGCACCTTTCGCAACAGGTTGTCAATCAATCTATGTCGTCGATTAACTAATGTTCCATGGCTCCATAAAAGAGTAATGGTTAACATTTACTCATCATATCTAATATTTATTCGCACATTTACTTCATTGGAACATGATAAGGTTGTGTATGCAAGTGTGTAGTGCCTACTATATGTAGGCAACAATCCTCACTAAGCAATCATAACAAATCGTTGTTCATAGAATAGTTATTTTACACATTAAATACAGTGGGACAATTGAGAACAGAAGTTGAATATAAAAACAAAATATGTTCGCAAAAAAGTTTAAAGAACAAATTAGTTTTTAAAGAGAATTTTTTAATAGTTCAAAGTTTAACATGAATAAGATTTTTATATGTTTCAGAGCAATTGACGAATTCTGGCATCGATTTGTTACAGCATAATTTTGCATATTTTGTTCTAATTACATATTTTTGCATATTTGGTTCTTAAGAGCGTATTTTTAAAGCATTTTTTTTAATTTTAAATTTTTGTTTTAATAAGTTGAACAATTTTATTTTTCAATAAAAAAATGTTGTTAAATTTGTATTCAATATTTTATTTGGTTTGCAGCACCGATTTAGAAACTCAAGCCTGTTTTAAGACCATACGGATTTCGATAATATTTATCTTCCAACAAATATGGTTGCTACTACCGACTATGTTTTCTGGGTGTAGAAATTGAAATAAATTTCACAAAAGTTACTCAAACTTTAATGAAAACTGAGTTTAAAAAAAACTGACTTTAAAAAAAATGTGTTTTTAAGAGCCTATTTTTTAATTTAAAGAGAATATATTCCGTTTTTATGGCATTTTTTAGTTGCATATATTTCTGGTTGCCCTTTGCATTTTTACCTATAACTTTTGAACCCGTTAACCGATTTTGCTAGTTTTCAATAGCAGACTGCTTATAATATCAACAAACAATTTGACTAAACACTCCGCAATTCTGCTTTTATACTGGCGGAGTATTTCGCGTTTCAACAGACAGATGTACAGACGGAAATCAATTGATAATACAAATTGATATAAATAGTCTAACTTCAGGAGAGATTCCAATGGTTCTATTTTATAATACAGTCAGTCTTTTTTTTAACAATTAACGTGATAACACAAATTGAAACACTCCGAGAACGGAATGGGACATTCGTCTAAATCGTAATGATATGAAGTGGAACAGGAAACGAGTAAAATTATAGCACTATACACAGGGGACGATATAGAATGGAACTAGCAGAGCAATGAAATGAAACGGGCAACGAAATTTGGATTTTCGGTACGAAGTTCTTTCCCCGCTTCGCTCAATTCCGTTTCCTGTATTCAGTGTAAAAATTTCTAGTTCCATTTATTAGCTTTCCGATTTAAACCAATTTTGCATTAAACTTCGTTTGGAAGTAATCTATTTTAATAAAACTACCAATTAAATCATTTTTGATTTGATTTATATATTCCAAAATAGTTTAATAGCAACCAAGGCAAAGTTATGCCTAAGTTATGCCGCAATTATGTTCTGACTCTTTAGAAAACGAAAGCTCGAGAGCGCTAATATATTGAGCAGCTCACTTGGAAGCTAGCTTATTTTAACCCTTAAATCCTCACTGTATTTTTAAATATAATGATATGTCATTATATTGCGCGAAATCCCCATATAAAAGTAATGAGATTTGTAATAACAATTGTAAGTACTTACCATTACCAAGTATGTACTTATATAACCACTTATATGGTAATACTTTTCTACACTGGGAACATTTTATAAAATTTCTTAATTTTCAAAAAAAACAATTTCAAAATTGTCCCACTGTGCACAGTTGCAATATGTTTACATATGTAGTGCATAAAAAGATGAAATTTCACATCTCCATGCTATAAAAAGCAAAAGAAAAAAGCACCAAACTGAATTAGTTGAGCGGTACAATATATGGTGAGACGACTTGCAATGCAATCTATCTATAATCATACAGACCATGCAATATTGTGTGTGTGTGTTGTGATTTTTCGTATAAGTAACCAACAACTAATCCCCATATCTACAAACGTATTTAGTATGAGGAGAAATCACATAAAACCAAAAGACGAGTAATGGAAAAAGTTTATTTTTTCTTGCGTTTCGTTTGTTGTTTTTGTTATTTGACATTGATATCCGCGGAAGCGTACTACTTTTTTAAAACAAAATATTTCTTTTTTTTTTTGTTAAAAACAACTCAACAACTATTCTGTAAAATTTGAATGAAAGTGATCATTTATCAATTAGCGCCACTAATTAACGTTTTACGAACGCTAAAACTTAATGCAAATGTGTAACCCTTTCACGACCGAACTTAAACTGCTGGGAAGTTTGCAACATTTTTTTGTTCGTATTTGGGTTTATCGAACCAACATTTCTAAAGAAAATTGTAGTCAAAAATATTTTCAAGTTTGATATACTTTTTAATTGTGCAATGAAAATTGAATTTATTCAAGTTCGAGTTAGGACAATATCCTAATAAAGAAATATAGGGTATGGCCTCGAACTAGAATAATTTTCATTTTCCTTTCAAAAATATTTTCTTTCCAACTCCTTTGAAAAAATCCATGGGACATTTATGTATTTAATATTGGTCGTCAACGTTCAAAATTAGTGAACAAATACCTAACCCAAGTAATAGCGAAAGAAATGTCGATACGTCATATAACACATGGTTTTTAATTATTCTGCTGTGCTTAACACAAATATGTAAAAAATTTTAAAATAGCTTGAGTTGTAAATCGGGTTTTGACTGTAACCCTAAAATAATCTTTGTATGCGATATTTCGAAATTGTGAAGGGACAGATAAATTTGGAGACCAGATTTGGAATCAGGATATAAAAATCTATAAATATCGCTTTATTTAAATAAAATCAAACAAAAATTGCTTAAATTTCCATACGAACAAACAAAACTGAACAAAAAACTCCTCTTTTCTACTTTTGACGACCAAAAGGATATATATGTCCCATAATCTATCAGTGTCCTGTTGGAGATGGAATAAATCAATTCCAACTATGTTCTAGTGTCCGACCAAAAACCTATATTTTGTCGGTTTTTTGATATCTAGAGGCAATGATGACTAATTTTGGTATTGGAAACATGTTTGTTGGGCCGATTTAATTCGATTTTGTGTATAAAATTTAAGAGAAAAGCCGAAGTTTAGCTATAAAGTTTAAAGTTCGGCCGCCGAACTATTTTCAATTTGGCCGAACTTTCTGTGGCCGAACAGTGAATTCATTGTTTAACTACAGACATTTCTTCAAATTTGACACTCAAAATAGCATCTATTCAGCCCATTAAACATTTTTCAATCCGCCAAATTTGTCCATAATGCTTTAAAATAAAGAATACAGACCAAATGCATTTTCTGGCCGAACTGTTCGGTCGGACACTAATATGTTCATGTTTCTTGAAACTTGAAGGCTTGGACCATGTCCTACCTAAATTTCTATCCCCATGTCCAATCTGAGAAATATTAAGCAAAAATTATGAAAAATATATTCATATTTTTTAACTTTGGGGTCACCCTGAAAACTACATCTATCCTAGTGCTGGTAATTTCGGTTACTTTTCGGTCCTCGATACTACTCAATATTTGTTATTTAGATACTCGATATTACTTGATATTTTTAACGGTTTTTAAATTTAAAATTCGCTTAATTTTTTACAAAAAAAGTTTGATAATTATCCCATTTTTTAAAAATTTAAATTTTAAAAATATATTTTAAAATTTTTTGACAAACTATTCAGTATATTTTTTCATAGTTTTTCAACTTTTTTCTTTAAACTTTTCTCCTTGGATTTTCCTTCTAGAAGAGTTGTATTTTAATGCTGATTATTTTATCGGATTCTCTTTTTTGTATTGCGTTTTTGTCCAAAATACAACTCTGAAAATATCTAGTAGTTACTTTTAAGTATGGAGTACCCAAAAAAAGACAAGTACTCGATACCCATTACGTATTTTGTTACCAACACTCTATCCTTTGTCGATACAAATGACTCTCGGAAAAATCGATTAAAAGTTATAACCAGGGCAACCAGAAATATTCTATATCATGTTTTTTCCTAAGCGTCCTATTTAAAAAAATGTCAACTTTCGATTTTATACCGTCACTCCTCCTAGAAGTACAGTAGACTCTCGGTAACGTGAACTATTAAAACCTGAGCGTGTTCACGTTTGCGAAGTTGTTCATGTTTACGAAGGTGTAATTTTTTACATCTTAAAAATAAAATAGACATATATTTAACTCAAATTCATATATTTTTTTATTAATTCATATTTACTTTGCTAAGCTAGTCACGCTTGATCCTCTTTTTATTTTATCTATTACATCCACTTTTTCCTTTAAAGATAAAAAATTTGGTAGTTTTTTGCGACATTTTTCACGACACACTTTATATTAAACTAAAAACAAAGTAAGCAAATCAACAGCGCGCGTTACACAAAATGCCAGAATATATTCATAAGCAATCATTTACGGGGATTCCCAATTTTTTAAAAAGTAGTGATTGCTTAAGAATGTTCAAAAGAAAACAACGTTTTCTATGTTCCATTAATTTTACATTTGTTCACGTTATAGGGCTTTCTTACTGTGTTCACGCTACAGAGTAGTCAGTGTAAAAAAAATTATGTTCATGCTAGCCGGTGTTCACGTAAGGCGGTGTTTTTGTTATCGCGAGTCTACTGTATTCGGTTTAGTATCAAAATACACTATGCAAAAAATTATGGTGATCGCTTAAGAGGAAACGATTTGAAAATAGGGAAATATGTATTTATTTTTTTTTTTATTTTATTAATTAATAATCATATAATTACAAATTATATACTATTACCCTAACCGAGCACTAGCTACTATGGCCTTCGGCGCGTTGTAGCGAAAATAGACCAGTGCCTCTGGTGGGAATCGAACCCACGACCCCCGCACTGATAAGCCAGCACGCTACCAACTAGCCTACCGGGGCGCACAGGGAAATATGTAAAATTTGACTATTAGATGAAAAAAAAATTTGTTTTTGTTATTCAATTTGCAACAAAAAAAAATTTAATAAGTTCGATTACATCTATTCACAAAAAAAATATTAGCTTTCCAGACATCGTTAACCTATTTTAACTTACGATACAAAAAGGGAAGTTATTTGTAGGGGCACCCAAAAGCAACATTTTTACATATTTCAAAAATTTTATTAAAGAAACTGTTTTAAAATTAAAATCGCTCTCCACTAGTTTTGTATATATATCGTAAAGATAAAAAATGTGAAATATTATAAATATCCGTTCACAAGTTTTTTTTTTATAGCGATTTGAATTTAGCGGATTTCAAGAAGATTTTTTGGCTGTATTTTCTTTAATTTTGAACTTACATTATCAGATATTTGGTAAGATTTTACTTTTGTTTCCTTATAAAAACTGCACGCAACAAATTTTTTTTACCAAAATAGCTCTAGCTAATTTTCATTTGATATAAATTTTGCCAAAATTTACCAAGTTATTGGCAGAAAAATGTTAAATTTATGCAAAAAAACTTGGTTAAGGCTATTTTTATTTATTTTCTTCCTGTTTTTTAGTGTACAAGTTTGTTGCTAAAATCTTGTTAAAACTCTTACTGTGTAAACCACCCTTTAGTTATTTTTTCGAGTGTATATATAAATGTTTTCCACATCTTTTGAGTGCGCTTACCAAAATATTATTTTTGTTAAATGTAAATATGCGTGGGACTATTTTTGTATTGTATATTTAGTATGGATATGATAATATACGGGTGTTTGATGCAACAATTAAACCTGTTCGGAAACATTTCTACACATATGGTAGTTTGTTTTTTCTAAAAGAGACAAGAGACACACGCGGTGTTTGTGCAATTTAACAAACGATGTCATGTAGATTTATGATTTTGAAAATATTTTAAAACAAAAAAAAATTTCTGTGTTGTTTCAAAATAAGGAGCGTAACGATTTTTTTTTTTTTTTTTTGTGACAACAATTTTATAATGAAAAATAGCTGAAAGTGTATAAAGATATAGAAATGCCATATTTAGAATACCTTAAATGCAATTACAAAAAACCCTAAAGACTTCATTACCTGAGCGGATACGTTTGCGTAAACGGACTGCAACTCTATATAATACGTGAAAATAGTACCTATATTAAATATGTTGTCTCTGTTTTAGATAGTAAAAACAACGGATTTGCGGAAAGTAAATTCTGTTGAGAAAAGAATTAACTTTAAGCAAATCCGTCACCATTTGTTTAGAATGTAAAACAGAGACAACATATTGTATGCATGTACAATTTTTACACAATACGTTTACGATACGTATTCGCTCGAGTAGTAAAGCCTTAAGTTGGCACTAAAATAATTTAAAAAACAATTTCCGCTATCTTCCGGTAAATGACAACACTAGTACATCCAAATATTAAAGATATCACAATTTCGTCGGCTGCTCTTTAGGACAATGTCTAATGTATTGAAAACTAAGAAAGACAGAGTGATTATGGATCCCTACAGAATATTACCTCTCAGAAATTGTTTTACAAAAAATTTAATTTTATAAAATGGCTAATAACGCGGAAACTGAGCAATATACAACAAAGTTGACAAAGTGTTTGAATTAATAGAGCAAACAATTTGCCCACATAAACTGGATGAAATTCTCACTGTAAATAAAACTATAGTTAATGGTACAAACTAAGATCCTTGACATTATGAAAGATTGTGTCGATCATAATATATTGGCAAAATTTCAACATCCTACGACTACTGGAAGGCCACGATCGTTTGTTTTGGCGATTTCAACCAAAATCTTAAATTTTTCAATTCCTTTCGAATTGACAAATAAAGGGTCCGCCATCTAACGTTTTTTTTTCAACTAGTGCTTATTTCGTGAATGGTAACACTTAGCTTATGTCTGATTTGACAGATAATTAGTTTTATCCTTCCGCTGAACGAATGTGGTTGTGTATACGCTTGAACAACGCTGGGAAATATTGCGACATTACTTTGAAAATCATGGTAATATTGCAGAATGTGTGCGAATATTGCGTACGGATTTTGGAAGAAGAGAAGCACCGTCAGCTCCGTATGTTCGTTATCTGAGCTGATGTCGTTTGGCCACCTCGGAGCCATTGGAATGAAATTATTTTCCATTATTAACCGGAAGGATTGTACTTTCAAATAAAAAAAGAAATTTGAGAAAATATTCAGTAGTTTTTTTTTATAGCATTTTCAAAAAAAAAAGTTATTTGGCGGACCCTTTATAAAGAGGTATAGAACTTTGAAATGGAATAAAACAAAGAGGAATTTTTTAAATTGACGTGAAATTGACTTTATTCGAAAGATAATCTTCTCGCATTATAATTTATATATGACTTTTGGCATATGACCGCCACGGCTGGCTCGGACGTAGTCTAATGTGCAGGTCCAATTTTCTATGACTTTTTTCAACATTTGTGGCCGTCTATTGGCAATAAAATGGCGAATGTTGTCCTCTAAGTGGTCAATCGTTTCGGGCTTATCGGTGTAGACTAGCGACTTCACGTATCTCTACAGAAAATAGTCCAGCGGCGTTAAATCGCACGATATTGCAGATCAATTCATTGGTCCGAAACGTGAAACTATGAGGTTACCAAACGTTTCCTTCAATAAATCAATTGTGACACGAGCTGTGTAACATGTTAAGCCGTCTTGTTGAAACCACAGCTCCTGCACATCGTGGTTGTTTAATTGATGAACGAAAAAGTCAGTAATCATGGCTCTATAGCGGTTAGCATTGATTGTAACGTTCTGACCAGCATCGTTTTTAAAGAAGCACTGACCAATGATTCCACCAGCCCAAAAAGTACACCAAACAGTCAGTTTTTCTGGATGGACTTGAGGATTATCATCACTCCAACATTGACTCGGGTTCGGATGACTCTGTCATTTAGATTTATTTCAAGAAAAATTTTCTGTTTCAAAGAATTGGATTTTCAACTACTTCTTTTGCTTTATAACACATTCTACCAAGGAGATTATTATATAGGAGGGACAATCCGTTTCAAATACAACATCAAACAAAACATGTCATTATCAAGGGGATAGAGGTGTACAATGCACAGAGGAACGACACCGTGTATTAATATTACACTGAGAGCATTATCGGCATAATATCAATAAATTTTTGCATTAGATCTATGAATTGTCACTGCAGTTTTTCATAAAATTTTATGAAAAATTTCACTTTATTTATTAAAAATTTCATACGTCTAATTAAAAAGTTTCATTCAAATCGTTTCATAAAAATAATGAAAGGTTAAACAATTTTTCATTCAGATTATAAAGAAAACTTCATTAGGTTAGTGAAAATTTTTATTAAAACTCGTCGAAGAAATTCTCTCTATGTACATATAGCCCATTAAGATACTATTTAAAAAGGACATAAAGAACCATTTCTCGAAAGGCTTAAAGTCTACTATGGGTCTACTATGGGTCTAGTTTGTGGTATGCCCACAGCCGGCTTCGATAAGGAAGGATTTATGCATAGCGTCATAGGGCAAGATTGAATGGTTTTTCTCCGCTGCGCAATGTCGATAGGAAAATTTATTCTGGGTTGCGGCCTTCGGCTTTAACCACCATGGGGACATAATAGTCAAAGTTGTGCACAATAAGTTTCGGTCAAAATCCCCAAAATAGAAAGGGAGATAATGTCCATGAGAGATCTGGCCTCTAAATATTTAAGGCCATACGCGATAAAAAATCGTTTAAAAAATTAACAAAAACCTTGAAAAGAAAGGCACTTTAAATTAATTATTTTGAAGGTTTTAAATTTTAAATTTAATTTGTATTGTTTAAAATATTCTCTGCACTTTAAAACATTAAATTAAATTAAAAGTGACCTTTTCCGAAAAGCTAAGAAAAATACAATGAAAATTTGCATTTTAAGATAGAAAAAATGCATTTAATGAAAAAAAGTAAAAATATGCTATCAAAATATGCCTTTAAATCAAACTATGCATTTATAGCAAAATATGCAAAAATATGCACTAACAAATAAATCGATGCCATTTTAACACAAATTCTATGATTCGAAAAAATATTTAGTTTACCCTGTTCTCAGACTTAAAGGAAAAACATGCATTTGCATGAACTTCCGGTCACTGGTTATTAAATATATCATAAATAAAATGAAGTGGTTTCATAAATTTTTATGAAAGTTTCACTAGTATTATGAAATGTTACATAAACGTTTCATATTATATTTAAAACTAAGAATATTTTAATGAAAATTAAAATTATTCAAGTTCGAGGCCATACTCTATTTATTAGGATATTGTCCTAACAAATTATCTATAGAGTTTTTGATTTAAAATTTATTAATTGACCACTTTTAGGAATATGTTGATAGATCTATTTCGGGAATTTTCTAGGTTGGCATCATCAGAACACGTTTTGAAAGAAGTGACAATACCATGCAAAACTCTATAGACTATTTGTTAGGACAATATCCTAATAAAGAAATATAGAGTATGGCCTCGAACTTGGATAATTTTCATTTTCATTGCACAATTAAAGGTCGAAAAATCACACTAGTAACAATATTTTTATGAATATTTAAAGAATGTGTTTATGAAAGTTTCACTAATATTATGAAACGTTTCATCAACGTTTCATATCATATTTAAAATTAAGAATACATCACATAATATTTAAAATTTCAAATAATTTTTGTCAGTTTTTATGGCCCATTCATAAACAATTTTAAGTTCAAATACATTTTAGTTAAAACAGTTGTTAACCCATTCCTGCCTCTTGGGTATTTAAATACCCAAAAAGGAGCCATCTTAAAAAAAATTATAGCTAAAGCCAGGTAAGAGTTGCATCAAATTGATTTTTACAGGTAGGTAGAGAAAGGATTAAAATACTTTAGAAAAATATTGGTGTAAAAATTGGGGGTTGGTAATTATCTGTTCAATTGACTGCAAATTTACATATTCTGAAAAATTGAAAAAAATAATTGAAATTGCCTCTGAAAAATTGGGAGAAGCGACACATCGGGAAACTTTATTGTTGGCTAATAGTGTTAGGTATTCTTTAAAGTGCAAAAAAATTGTAGCTGGGTAGGACCACTCACTTGGGCTACAGGTATGATTTCATGACATGACCATTAAAATACGTATTTTACAGTTTTGTGAAGTACCCTTGCTTGAAGTATTGATTATTATCAAGTAAAAATGAAGAGTTTTACAAAAAAGAGCATAACAAAATAATTTAATTAAAAAACCACAGAGGAATTAGTTTATATCAGTGATTATTTCATAAGTCCCAAGTATGGGAAATCGAAAAGAAAATTATATCAAATAACTTCCAAAACCTTAAGTAAAGAATGTGTGAAATTTCATCGATATTGGACAATGGAATTGGGGGTCAGGCATTAATGGGTTAAGCATTAAAACTGTATTCATAAACGAATATTGGCAAAAAATACCCATGTTAAACCTTGTGTAAAAGTTAATATTCGCTTATGAATACAGTTTTAAGGCTACAATTTATGTTTTAACTGAAATGTATTTGAAATGCTATTTAATATTTTTATGAATGCGGGAGTAAGAATTTAAAAATCTATATGATATTTTCCAAATGTCAAATAGAAAATAAAAATTTTAAGAAAAATCAAAAATACAAGTTTGATATAATTTTTATTAAAAATAAAAATTATGTTTTTTCGACCTTTAATTATGCAATGAAAATGAAAATTATTCAAGTTCGAGGCCATACTGAATATATCTTTATTAGGATATTGTTCTCAAATTTATTATTTGACCCTTTCAAGAATGTGTTGGTAGATCTATTTCGGGAATTTACTAGGTTCCCATCATCACAACACTTTTGAAAGAGGTGACAATCCCATGCCAAACATCAAACATTCATATAAACTAGTTTACTCACTACATGAGAACTAATATATGAGCTCGAAGTTAAAGATTATCACCATTGATCAAAAATAATTTGAAAACTTGTTTGTTGTATGCAAGGTCCACCTTTGGCGGATATTCAATACACGTTTTTTGTTTTTTTCCTCCTTTTTTATTTTTTTGTTTTGTCTATAAAAATAAAAATTTTAAGAAAAGCTAAAGTTTATTTTCACAAAGTTTATGAAAGTTTTTTATGAAATAATGAAGATCTATGAAATATTTGTCATACATTTTTATTAAACTTTTCATCATATTTATGAAAACTTCATAAATATGATGAATAATTGATGACAAACGATTTATGCAACAATATCATCAATATGATACTTTTTACCGTGAGTGTGGATATGGGGTTAAAAAGAAAATCCCTGAACTCGGAAGTGCGAATTGAGTGAGCTTTAGATTTGACTTCACATTCGTGTTAAGGAGACTTAAAAATGAGGAAAAATGTTATTGTGGAATTCGATTCAAAACTTAGATGGTTTTTGTTGGGTAGTGCTATTTATACCTATTTCTAGCTCCACATAAACTCTTTCACCTGTAATAACTCATACAATCCAATTTATATTAATACATATTCACAAAAATTCACATCTCAATTATATACAGAATGTCAATGATCCAAATATTTTTAATGAATTTTTTTTTTTAACATTTTTTACGATTTTTTTTTGTGTAAAAAAAATTTAGTTATATCGATTAGTTATGGCCAATACTTAATAAAAATTAATGGTATTGAATTGCTAAAGGTATTGTTAATATGCGATTGCTTGCCTGCCTGCCTGCCTTGCTTTTCATAACATGGCCTGGACCGATGCTGTTGCCTGTTGCTGCTGTTTTTTTTTTTTTGTTTTTTGCTGCTATTGAGTGGCTAACAGGTTATTGTGTAATAATCACTCTTGTCTCAAGTAGAGGAGGAGAGACTTGCCTCGTTTATTGAACAAAAATAATAAAAACTTAAATCTAGTATGAAGTTAAACTGGTTTTAGTCGACAACGAACTTTGATCAATCCTCCAACAGCAGCAACAACAACAGAAAAAGCTAATAATGGGGTTTCATGGGGTAGTAAAAATACCGTCAACTACTACTTACTATATACTCGTACTAACTTGATACTAAAATATTGTTTCATATGGCAGACTTTTAAAAAACCATTAAAAATGTATTGGGGTTAATGCAATTTGAAATGGGTGGTATTAATTCATTTTATAACAAACGATCTTCTAACATTAATTGATCAATAAATCAGAGAAAAAACTGTTAAAATGCATACAGTGATGTTTAAAAAATGTATTAAAAATGTAAATTGTGACAGGAATTTTCATTAACTATCACAGCTTTGCAAAATAGCACTTTTGCTCTGATTAAGATATTAGCACATCTAGAAAACATATACAAATAGCAAAATTTACCGATACTGATATTGATACGTATCCCAGTTTTAGCAGAACTCAACATTACTCTGCGATTCTCAGGCACTTTTAGAAAACCGCTAATAAGGTAGGTATTTCGACCCGAACGAACTTCGGGAGAAAGTATCTACGTGTTATCAATGAATATTTGCATTAAATCTCTGAGTTGTCACTGGAATACGTCCATTGAAACTTTTCATTAAATGATTGCAGAATTTCATAATATATTATGAAAAACTTCGTTTTAGTTATTACAAATTTCATAACTCTAATGAAAACAATTCATTAAAAACAGCTTCATAAAAATAATGAATCTTTTTTATGTGGTATACGAAATTGTGAATAAAACTTCATTAGCTTAGTAAAAAATTTCATTAAATCTCGTCCAAGAAAATTCTCTCAATGTAGAGAAGCAAAAAAAAAACAAGAGACTCATATTTTTTTAGCTGCACAATTTTACGGTTAGTATGAAAACATATCAGATCAAAAATCAAGGAAACAAAAATATGTATGCGAAAAGTCGCATAAAAAGCGAATGATTGCGAACAGATCAGACACCTAAACTCAAAAAATAAGTTAGTAGAATAATTAGTAAAACTACACTTATAATACTATGTAGGTAAAGACCACTGCAAATGTAGTTGAAAACAAATGAAATTTCATTTAAAGAATGGACGTAAATTCAACTAACATTGTCATTTGTTTTTTAATGTTCAAAAAATGACGAACAATTGTAGTAAAAATGAACACATATGCAGTAAAACTAAACAAACATTTATTTTTTTAATTAAAAAAAAACAACTGTAAAAAATGATCGCAAAATCATAAAACAGTCATTTGATGTGCGTTGTTTTTTTAAATGAACTACAAGGTTGGTAAAAAATTTAATTTGTTCTTCAAATGACTGACATTTACATTAAAAATAAAGAAACTGTATTACAACCCAAACAACTACATATTTTTAAAGCAGAAGTTCCCTGAGTGTATACTATTTCTCAGCAAAATTTTTTTGCTGAAATTGTTTTTTCAGCTAAAATTTTAGTTTTACTTATTCAGCACTTAACAGTTTTTAACTAATGTTTTACTAATATTTCACTAATTTTTTTTGCTAAAAAAATTAATAGTTGTGGATGAAAACCAGATTAAAAGCTATATGAAGAATGAAGTAGATGTCTCGGCATGTCAAGATGTAGTTGAAACGAGATAAATGATACTTAAAAGTACAACTCTTTAAAGACATAAAAAATAAATCATTTTTTTACATGTTTTTCCTACAAAGAACGCAATGTGTATTCATATAAATTGTTGATCAGAGAACGAAGACGACATTAAATTGTCGCCGGCGGCGGCTAATCAAAAATATACTCGGCGGCGGCTGAAAGTCGACTAAAGTCAAACAATTTTCAGCGGCGGCGGCGACTAAGCCGACGGGTAAAAAAATGTATTATAATTTAATTCACTTATTTATTTGTAATCTAAGCAAATTTTACCAAATTTCATGTTTTCCAATATGTGTCTATCTTTTATGTATAGACTACTAAATGCTTCCAACATTCCGATAAACCCGTTAGGTTTACTTGAACCTTTGCCATTTTTTTTTATATCATCTTTTCTTTAAAACAAGTCTTCATAATATGCTATATCGGCAGATTTTGAAACAAATGTATTTACATCAGTAGAAGCATCTGAGTTAGAATCAGAATCAGATGAAATTGTGGGATTAGCTTGTCTAGTATGAAAAAACAATTTTATATTTTTTTGAGCCATTGTAAGATTTGGCAAATTTACTTTTTCTTTTTCTAGTGAAGCGCAATATAACGGCACATTTTGCAAACGCTAGAGAATTCATAATGAAAACCTATGGTTGCCAGATTGATGGGTACTAAAAGCCGGATGAAGGCAGAGGATTCTTAAAATAATATGATTTTTTAGTTAAAATTAATTAAGATAACAAAATATCGGCTAAGCTGATATAGTCGGCTAATATTTTGTAGCCGAAATTAGCCGCTCAGCTCGGCGGCGGCTCGAGTTCCTAAAAAGTGATCGGCGGCGGCTTAGCCGCGGCTATTAGCCGATCGGCTTCGTTCTCTGTTGTTGATCTAATAAACTCAAATATTGTGTTGCTTCCGGCTTGTCAAAGAAGTTGATTATTAATTAAATTAAAGATAAAATAAAATATTTTAATTTAATAAAAAATAAAATGCGTATAATATGTGGGCATATCTTAAAAAATGTTGTTGCAAAAATTTAAGCAAAAATATTCCATTTGCAAAAGTTATCGTAATATTATGATTTTTTTTCAGGTACATTAAATTAAAAAATTAAATACTAAAATAATTAAAAACTAAAACTGTAAAAAACATACATTTTTACAGTTTTAGTTTTCTTATTATTTTGGAAATAAATGGAAACTTTTTTGCTTCAATTTTTGCAACAACATTTTTTAGATGTTTCCACATTTTATGCCAAAAGTATGACTCTGAGGTCAACATGGAAAGTTATGCTGCCATATAAAGGGTCCGCCAAATAACTATTTTTTTTTGAACTCCTGAACCAATTGGACTTTGAATGGCGTCATAAAAAGGTCTTTATGCAAAATTTGTCTCAATGATGTCTCCGAAATGTTCAATTGGTGAGAACGACGGTGAATTGATGTTGATGGCGCTTCACGCACACTTTCTGCCACAGCAGCAATATTCTCGGGTGTACGCACTGTTTTGGCTTTTCACGCTTTGGATTACTTTTTTCACAAGATAACGAAGATACGGACCATATTCGTTCAGCGGAAGGATAAAACTATTTATCTGTCAAATCAGACATGAGCTAAGTGTTACCATTCACGAAATAAGCACTAGTTGAAAAAAAAACGTTAGATGGCGGACCCTTTCAAATTAAAAAAAAATTGTGAATATATAGTATAAGCCGCTATATGCAAATACAATTTTTTTTTAATATTTCCCATTAATAGGCTCTTTATAAAAAACTAACACTTATTCAGGTCAATTATACATTAAGCATTCATATTTGTAAAAACTACAAAACTACAAAAAAAAAAACGGTAAAAAGCTACATAAAACGTGAAGAAGTGGTTTAAATATAAAGTTTCGTGCATTAAATATGGTCCATAAATATGAACAGGAGATATAAATATGAAAGCGGATTTATTGCTTTCGAAAATGCAAAACCGCTAAACTTTAAAAAAAATTTCTCGAAATCTGTCCCATTGATCAACAAATTAAGTACGCCATTGAAATCAGTTTGTCCGATATACAAGTATATATATAATAAATGTTCAGATCTCTATTAATTTTTTCTATGCCGAGTTATTTGCCAATTAAATTAATCTACTATTCCACTAATCTTTCATACAGGGAATTTATACAAACTTCCTAGTAATCGGCCTCTTTATCTCAACGATATCTGTTATAAAGGAAAGATTTCAGCCCTTGTGGCATGTCAAGTAACTAACCTTGAATTAAGGGAACTTCTGCTTTAAAAATATGCAGTTGTTTGGGTTGTAATACAGTTTCTTTATATTTAATGTAAATGTCAGTCATTTGTAGCACAAATTAAATTTTTTACTAACCTTGTAGTTTATTTGAAAAAACAAACCACATCAAATGACTGTTTTATGATTTTACATTCATTTTTTACAGTAGTTTTTTGTTATTTAAAAAAATAAAAAAAAATAAATGTTTGTTTATTTTTTGCTAGCACGTGGTTCATTTTTGGTACAATTCTGGTTCATTTTTTGAACATTAAAAAACAAATGAATTTACTGCAATGTTAGTCGTCCTTTCTTTAAGCGAAATTTCAATTGTTTTTAACTACATTTGCAGTGGGGTTTACCTACATAGTATTATAAGTGTAATAATGTCTCCCAAATTGTGTTTTATAGGAAAGTTCAGTGACATCTCCTAGGTTAGGTGACAGTCCCTTTCAGATAAAGGGACACAGGTTGTACAGCAGTTTCAAATAATAATTACATATTTACAAATATTATGACTTATATAATACACGTTATAAAAAATAGTTTGTTATATGTTCATTTAACTTACCAAAAAAGTCTTCCCAACGCTCGGAATCATCTGATTCTACATCCATTGTTTTGTTGTTGGTGTTATATACAGATTTTTTACAGGTTATTAACAATTACTATTTAATTATTTGTTATTAATAATGGAAATATTTGTCATTATTCTTTATTTGTATTGTTTTATATATATGGAAGTAGATAAACACTTAATCATTTATTTCAACCCGTCTATACGTTTTTTTTTTTCTGTAACACAGTTTATTCAGTTCTACAAGTTTAGAATAAGATTAATCATATGCAAATATATAAAGTTTTAATGATCTTTATTAAACAAAAGTCTTTGTTTCGCAAAATGGAAAAAAAGTTATAATAAATAAGTACACTAAAAAAAAAATTATTAAAAATTTTGCTAAAACTGCTAAAAATTAGTTAAAAAAAAAACGTTGCAGAAAAAACTGCTAAAACTATCAGCTGAATTTTACTAAATAGTAGTAAGATAAAAATAGCATAAATAAATCTATTGTATCTATAAATATTTAGTTATATTTGAGCTTAATGTTGTTTAATTAAAAGTAACAAATTAGTTTTTTTAAACCTTTGGGTTCTGATGAGATCTTTAGCCACATCGAAATACTAGTATCAACCTAGCTAATATGTTTAATTTGCTATATTTTTGTTAATATGCAGAGGTCGAATGTTCGTTATAAATTGGAAAAATAATGTATATAAAAACAAAAAACTAATAAAGCTGTAAATAATATTACTTCAGCCAGAGTAAAAAAAAAATATTTTTATACAAATGGAACAATTTTTGGTCATCAAAGTTTAGTAACGTCATGCTGCTTGTTAGGAAAAGACCCTAACCACTTGTTTAATTGCTAAGAAGACAAGAATGGCGCAAAATTGATGATCAATAGGTTTTTTGTTAAAGCTCTGCCTATTATGGAGGCTCTAGCTTTTCTAAAACTTTGGGTTCTGATGAGATCTTCAGCCAGATCGAAATACTAGTATCAACCTAGCTAATATGTTTGATTTGCTTTATTTTTGTAAATAAACGGAGGTCGAAAGCTCGTTTTCAATTGAAAATAACAAATTAATGTGCTAAAATCAGCAAAAAATTTGCTAAATATTTGTAGACAAAAAATCATACAAAGTGTGAAATTTTTAAAGTTTATTTTAAATTTTTTTTTTTGTGCGAATAAAAATCAGCCATTCTGAAATTTTGTTAATTCTATCAAAATATGCTATTATGTACATTGTACTAAATTTAAGGTAAATATAGCAAAATTTGTTGCAGTTTTTGTTTGCTGTTTTTAGTCTACAAATATTTTGTAATAATTCTTACTATTTTTAGCACAATAAATTGCTATTTTTAATTAACTAAAATTTAACACGAATATAACGAAAATTTTGTTATGTTCATAGTTTTATTTTTGATGTTCTTATATTATTAATATTTAGCAAAAAAAATCTTCTAATTTTAGCAGTTTTTTCTGCAACGACATTTTTCAGAATTTTTTTTGTAGCCTTTTCTGCTATTTTTACGGTTTTAATTCTATGAGTGTATTAAAAACTACATACTAGATAAATCAGCAGTTTATATTCATATATTGTAGATATTCCCGCTTAATGCCCTTCATATATGAGTTAATATATAATTTAATTTATTGTAATATCAAGACTATCTGAACAAGTCATCGACCATCACATTATTTGTAGGAATTTATATAAAAAGCACGCAGTTAAGTTCTATATTTTGATGTAAAATCTGGTCTGGTTTACTAGTCATCGACCATCATTTTGTTGTTGGTAGTTAAATATACAGTTTTTATTGTGGTTTCAAAGTCAACACATATAGACAGTGGTTTATACGGTTTATTTTTGAGATAAAGTTATAATTATTGATAAATTTAAGAATATGCGGATTTTTAAGTCAACTGTCCCGATACAGGAAAAAGTTCATTGCATCAATGTCAGAACTAACAGTATTTTCTGTAAAATATTATTTTCTTTTTTTACCAAAGGCCAATCACCTCTACCTACTATTGCAGTGCGTTGTGTTGATTTCGGGAGATTAAGTTTTGTGGAGGTGGAACTAGGGAGAAGTGTCTATGGATATTTGACTTAAATAAATTGGGAGATTAAGTTATGGGGATTTGGAAATAGGGAGTAATGTCTATGGATGTTGGACTTAACATTAAGTGTCAGGAAAGACGTGTGCGGGGAGTTTATTCCACTTACGGGTGGTACGACAAATGAACGAATTCCCTCTATAGTGCGTTGTCCCATCTACTGGACTATCGACCACAAACAAATGAGATCTACTAGACAAGCGTATGTTACGAATAAAAATGAGGGCCCTGGGGATAAGTTCACTTATCTCAGCAGTACATTTACCATGATATTATCGATATAACATTACATACAACCCACATTTCGATGATGCGCCAACGAATCAATACAGCTAGATACTTTACTATCTTTAATGAAAATGGACCTTGCGGCCCCTTCCCATATATGGGAGCTGTATTCCATCTTCGGCCAGATATAGGTTGTATGAATGAATATTAAGGAGATCAGAGGGAGTGAAGTAATTCTTGCACCGGTTAAGAAAGCCCAGACACTTAAATGAATCATTCGACACTCGAATAACGTGATTTTTCTAACAGACATCAAATAAGATTCTAATGCCCAGAATATTCAGTTTTCTCAATATTGATAGCAACCCATCCCAAGGCCCTATGCTCAACAAACAACATTAGGTCTTGCAAACACTATTCGAACGACCCCACTCAGAGATTGTAATAAATTCTCATAGTAATAAGATTTATTCATAATCTGTAATTTCTCACAACCTCCAACAGACTTGGCCTGTGATCGAAGGAAAACAATTAGCAAATGTGTTTTCGTCTGCAAACGAGTAGATAGGATTGGAAGTTTGACAGAAAAAGTCGTTTGGAAAGATAAAAGGGGAGAGAATGACAAAGAACAGAACGTAACGGTACCCCTATATTGAACTGAAACTCATCAGATTATATACCATCTATAACAACTGTTATAGTGCGATCTCTGGGAAAACTTGATATAAATCGCTAAAAGCAATAAGCTTTGAAACAAGCTTTTTATGTCACATAGGATTGAACGCATTGGAAATATTTAGAGCACGAATAGGGTGACCCCAATATTCGGCTCTTAAACAGACCATATTGGTCAAAGCGGTTGGTATGAACTGATAGCTGCATCTCTCCTTTGTCATTTGGAAAATCGGCTAAAAATTGTAGCTAATACAACAAAAATACAAATAAGACATATATCAATCATTCGTCGTCATAGGTTTAAGGTTTAAAAAGTGGGATCACACATTTTTATATTTTTGTTCAAAAATATATCTGAAATTAATGAAATTCAAATATTTTTTGTAAGCAGTGTTGAAGTACTTCGAAAAACCAAAATGTTTATACCCATACCCACTTAGCCATATATTTGGAATATTTTCAGTTACGAATATCGGAAAAACTTCAGATACTTGTTTGTTCTCAACCACATATATTATCATGATCTGAGAGAACCCATCGGGACACTCTCTTTGTTAGCCGAAATGTACTTTGATGGAATGAAAATTGCAATCCAAGCAAAATCACGCATTCTGCTATTTTCGCAGCAGCATTAGCGCCCAAAGCACAGAGCTTCAAGTAGATTTGCCTATAAAAATCGTTAAATATTTTACAAATAATAAATAGACTAACTTTATCAGATTTTCCAAAAAGTGGGGAAAGTAGTCATTGAAAAATTTAACGCTCAGTTTTAGTGTATTCTTTACAATAATTTAACTATATTTTGGAAAATACATGAAATTTAACTGTAGACATTTTTTTGACATAATAGATTTTTTTATGGAAATATTCAGAAAAACGTTTTAATTTAAAAAAATTATCAGAACTAGTTCTGAAAGTTTTTATTACAAAAAAAAATTACATTCTATCAATCCATAAAGTTTTATCGTACAACGAAAATAGTCGTTTAAGTTTGTCCATAAGAAATATTCTCAAGTTTGTATGTTAAAACTACATGGCGTATGAGGATTTTCATTATATATATATTATTTGTGCGCCCCGGTAGGCTAGTTGGTAGCGTGCTGGCTTATCTTTGCGGGGGGTCGTGGGTTCGATTCGCACCAGAGGCACTGGTCTGTTTTCGCTACAACGCGCCGAAGGCCATAGTAGCTAGTGCTCGGTTAGGGAATATTATATAATTTGTAATTATATGATTATTAATAGGGCAACTAATTTCATGCAAATGCATGTTTTTTCTCGATAGTCTAAAACTGATACGGACTAGATATTTATCCGAATCATCAAATTTAGAACAAAATGGCATCGATTTGTGGTGGCATATTTTTGCATATTTCACCATAAATGCATATTTTTGCATTTTTAATATTTTTTCATATTTGTATGGCATATTTTACAAATTTTTACATCAAAAATCGTTTTTTTGTGGTTGTCAATTGATGAGACCACTGATGTAGCTCAGAGATATGTGGCAAATGTCATCATTGGAATTTTAGATCCCGATGAGCTGATCGCCAATCAAACATTTTTATTGAATACTGCATAGCTGGACAAAGCAAATTACACCACTATTGCTAGGCTTTTTTGACGACTCAGTTAAGCTTTTAGGTGAAAACTTTGCTTTTTATATCAGATGCGGCCCGGGCAATACAGACATTTTACCCAAAAATAACTCATTTGACTTGTCTTGCTCACGGACTGCACCGAGTATATGAGCAAATACGAGGCATGTATGCTAACGTCGATAGGTTAATTGCAAATGTAAAAAAAGTATTTTTAAAGGCTCCGTCTAGAGTAGAGATTTTTAAGGATCTAGAACCAGGGCCTCCACTTCCCCCTCAACCAATAACCACACGATGGGGAACTTAGCTCACGGCCGTAAACTACTATGCACACAACTATGAAAAGATTGTGCGAGTTTTTGATGCGTTGCACAATGAGGAAGCAGCCTCAATAAAAATATCGCAAGACCTTCTACGTGACAGCACAATCAAAGCTGATTTAACTTTTATTGCATCAAGTTATGGATTTCTTAAAGCATCAATAACTAAACAAGAAACTTCTGGACTACAACTTGCTGTGCAGATTAAGGTGGTAACAGACGCTATGGAAGCAATTAACGTCAACGCCTGGCCGTTGACGTTCAAAAAAACTTGCTACTGTAATTGAAAAGAACTGTGGTTTTGCTTTATTGAAGAATATTTCAGCAAGTTTGACTGGAGTATCCGTCCAAAATGCAGTAACAAAAGTATACCATTCGAGAAACGTTAGCTTTCAAATTTGCACCAATTACTTCCGTTGATGTCGAAAGAACTTTCTCGATGTACAAGAGCGTTTTACGATCAAACAGACAAAGCTTCCTGTTTCAAAATTTGAGCGAAATCTTTGTGATTTATTGCAACAATAATTTATATTAATTTTGTACTCTTTTATTTTGTATTCTAGTCAGTTTGAATTTTTTATGACACTTTTTGTTATTTATTTTTTTATTTTTTTGTTTAATTTTGGAATTAAATTAAAATATAAATATAATGGAATTTTATTAATCTGGTTGGTGGTTAATTTTATTTGTTACGTTTGTTCATATTTTCGAATAAAACAAAATATCTATAATTTTTATGAACATAGTTTGCGTTTTATAAAGCATATTTTTAACGCTTAAAAGCGTTTTTTTCAATGCATATTTTAGGCGCTTAAAACTAATTTTTTAGAGCATATTTTGGTTGCCCTAATTATTAATTAATAAAAAAAAAAAGTGTAATAAGTTGTAGTTTACAATACAACACTTTCGAAAAACCATCGATAAATCTAGCATAGGAAAAACCTTCTAGTTAGTCCAAAAAAAATCGGATAATTTTCCTTATATAACCCCTTCTAAAATACTGTACAACAACTTGCGCATTTCAAAAGACCTTAACCAACAATGTCTACAAAATATGATACTATAAGAAGTTGATCATAATTGAACTTATCATTGGTTGGTTAGTAGTAGTTGTGTGTTGTTGTCAAGATAAGATACTGACTAACCAAAAATTCCATATATAGAATAAATGAACAATTTCTTTTCAACATTTTCTTGTCTTATATTTTTGCACATTCGTATAAAAATGTTCATTACCAAGATAAAAGGGCTGGGTTATCTTATCGAAATGAAGGAAAATCCAAACAAAGCATGTATCCCTTTAAATAGTGTAAGTGTATTTACGTTTCACTTCTTTAGCTTAACAATTCGTTATGGCTTTTCTTTAGCGTTTTTTAATAAATATTTTCTATTAAAATTTTTATAATGTTTCTTATTAATATTTCAAGAGGTGTATAAACAATCAAAACGGAAATTATGTTATAAAAAAAAAAAACAATTTTATACGATATTCCTCAATTCTCAGAAAGTTACTCATCATGCAACTTCGCTAAGTATAAATACTTACTCTTTTTGAATATACTTTTTTTTATTCAAATACAAAATTAATTTTAATCAACGGACGGGTATTTTGGAGATACAAAAAAGTATATTAGTGTGATACACACAACCAGTAGTGTTGCCAACTTTGTGAGGTTAACAAAAACTGGAAAAATTCGAAATTGGGCGAAAAAGCAGCTTAACTTTAATATTGTTCAAACTTAAAGGCTTTGGTACAAGTACCAAATATAATTTTTCTGCGAAACTTCAAGTTAAGGCGACGTCTTTTAGAGGTATCCTGTTGGAATCCTTAGACCAAAATAAGAGCTTTTTTTAAGTGCTTAAGCTTTAATCTCACTTTTTGTTTAATACCAACGGTTTCTAGGGAAAATAAATATGTCTTTATGATTTTGATAATGATGTTCATTTTAAATGGTTTATTTTTGAAATTTTACGAAATCTGAGCTTTAACACTTTCCCGCTTGCAAACTGTGCATTACTGCACACAAAAAACTAGTTCACATTATATTTTGTTAACATGGTTTTCTATCGAAAAACACTCAATTGGCGCATTTATGGTCAATTTAAAATACAGCGCCTGGAGGAGGTTGCCCGTTAGAGGGTTAAATTTGCTATAATCAGCATTTCTTGACTTTAGAAATTAATAAATCATAGCCAAATAAAAATTCAGAAAAATAAAATACTTGCACATTAATTAATTATTAAAATTTCCGAGAACTTTCAACGCAATTCTATACCCGGGCATTCTATACCCCAAACAATAGTCATATCCGATATCAGTAACCTTTAATTCTGCGAATGAATGAGTACTGAAAATACTACCAAAATAATCCTCTAAAATCTATCAAGAAATTTAACTAACAAGGGAGGTATCCCCACCCTAACTCGCAGATTTCATAAACTTTGGATATGCTAAAGGTACTTTTTATGTTTTGTATTTTTTTTTTTTTAGCTACCCAATCTTACGTTTAATGGTAAAAAGGGAGGCCTAAAAATGCATTTGTTTGTTGTCAATAAACTTGTCTTTAGTTTACTTTTATTTGTACGCAGGGTTAAAGTTCTCTAGAAAACAAAAATTTTGATACCCATATTGTCGATATCGTCGGACCCCACAGTTGCCACATTTTAAATTATTTAAAATATAGGGGAAAAAGGCTCTTCGGGAAAAGTAGCATGAACAGCTAAGAAACCCCCTCCATTAAATAGGTATTGCAATGCATTATTTTTGGCTTAATACAACTTGTAAACCAGTAAATGCGTCTTCAAAAAACCTTTCATTTGATACCAAATTTGTCTATAGTTACTTCCAATAGAACGAAATAAACCGAAAAAGCGTAAAGTGGGGTCATATTTGACCCAGATTAGTAACGCCTAAACATGAGATTTGGCGGTTAAAAAAAAAACCCGGGTCCCTTAAATTTTTATTCTCTACAACATATTCGAATTCATTTAGTAAGTCGTCTGTATTAATAAGAACCTTATACTATGTTCCACTTAGGTTAGGTTAGGTCGAAAAGAGGATTCGGAGAAGGGAATTTCTTCCCTAAACCGACTCAAGGCCCTGAGGACTTACACTTAAGCCAGAATGACGGCTTATTGTGCGCTCTAAACAATCGGTTCTATGTCCTAAGTCTCCTTACTATCCAGGAACTCCGTCGCATTGACGAAACTCCTCAACTTCTTCCATCCTATGCCCCTAAGATCCCCCAATGTGGGGTATTGGGTCACTGGATAGTATTTCGACCCGGATCCCGGCAAATGCCGGGCATTCACAGAGATAGTGTTCCAAGGTCTCCTCGTCTTCCCCACAGGCCCTGCACACTTCCGAGTCCGCCCTACCAATACGGTGGAGATGGGCCCTAAGTGTCGAGTGTCCCGAGAGGATTTCCATCAAAAGACTCAGTTCCTTCCTACTGAGATTCAGAATTTCCCTTGTCTTGTCCTTGTCCGGGTTGCCCCAGAAAATATTTGTAGTCCTGCCAACACCCGCATTTTCCCAGATGGTCCTATGCATGGTGTCAGCCCATTCTACCAGCTCCGCCTTGAGAGCTCGAAAAGGTTTAGCGTTCTCCAAAGTGACTAAATTCAGGGAAGATCCTCCCCTAGCCAAATCATTAGCCACTTCGTTCCCCACTATACCACAGTGTCCCGGCACCCATATAATCTCAATGCGTCCTCGTGAAGAGAAATCGTTAATTTCCCCTTTACATCTGAGTATCGTCATTGATCCCACAGAGTCCGTAGATAAAGCCCGGATGGCCGCTTGGCTATCCGTGAAAATCAAAATATCACCGGTCAAGCCCATGATATTCACCTGCTTAATGCACTCCGTAATCGCGGTGACCTCCGCCTGTAGTACAGTGTTATGGTCAGGAAGACGGAAGCATTTGCGTACATTGAAGTCAGCGTTACAGAAGCCCAGACCTGTTTTCCCATCCAGTTTTGATCCATCCGTGTAAAAGTGGATCCCCGGTTGGTTCCTCAAGAAGGTCCCATTTAACCATGGTTGCCTGTCCGGGATTAACGTGTCACAGAGCGTCGTGACAGACCTCTCTGTTTCCACTTACGTATTTAGTGCAAAAGATGTGTTTTAGTGAAACAAACGTATAGGAAAACATATACAAAACATGTTTTATTCAAAACACGTAGTATTACTTTCAGTTTTAAGTAAATGAATCTACCAAATAAGATGTAATATCTAAAAAATATGACTTTTTTCTATTTGTGTATATGACTAATAGAATAAGGAATGGGATTGAAAATCTCCGACCCACATTTTTACTGATAATAATTTATTTTTATGAAGGTTGTCAGATTATGCGTGCAAACTATTTTAATCGACCTCCTCATTGTTTCGCTTGAATATGGAATCTAAACAAAAAGTTAGTAACTAATAGAGTTGTTTTTACATCTTCAGTATCTTAATTTCCAGGAGAGGACCATTTCCAAAAAAATTACAATATTGGAAAACTTGTTCATTAATAATTTAAAAAGAATCTTAATATGATTTGATTGTTCTGAATTCTAGACAATAAACCAAATTTTTTTTATTTATTAAAAAAAAATTTTAATTTATAATTAAACTTTGAACGGTTTTTTTGTTTAATCAATTACATTTCACAATTATTCACTTGTGAAATTTGTCATACAATTAATAATTTTAGACCTAAGCTCACACTTGTTGGCTTTAACGCTTCCTTGGACATTTTTAAATTTTCTCAATACAGACATGGGTTAACATACCAATATTTGTGTATTTAATTACAGACCAATTACTTTTTTACCTCTAATTACATGTAATTGGGTGTAATTGAGTAATTGCCCTGTAATTAATACTCAGATGTTGCTACGAGTCCCCATGTTTGGTATACAAAATTTACAAACTTACTAAGAAGCGTTTAAGACCACAGGTGGGTCTGAAACTTATTAATGATATTTGAAAAATTTCACAAGTGAAGATTGTGAAATGAACTTAAATAATATTGCTCACATCATAATTTTACTTTTTGTTCAAGTCCATCTTTAAACAATATTCCGATTACTCTTGTATTTATACACATAAACGTCTTTACAAGATAACTTGATCCCAAAAAGAAAGTCACTTTTAAACATTAAAAAAGTTTTAAGTAAAAATATGTGTCGCGAATTTTTTGATATCACATCTTATTTTGTTTTTCTGGTGAAACTGATTCCGATAATACAGTCAGAAAAAAAAACCAAAGGGACCACCGATGGGAGGCACTTAGTGGCAACAAGTGCTTTCCCAATCTCAAAATGATAACATGATTAGACGAAGGTCCGTCTGTTCAAAAGTGTCGGCCAAGCACTGGGGAAACAAAATTTTGACACGTTGGCAAAATGTTGGTAGGAACTAAAAATTTCTTTTTCAAAAGCAAATTAAAAAAAAGTTCATGTATACATTCTTGGTCCGCGGGATTGGAACCCTGCGCCAGATTTTCAACGACAGCACTAACAACTGAGCTAACAAGACATATAATACTCTTGATACACTTAAAACGTAAGTTAATATAACTGCTGGTAACAGTGGCTTCTCAAATATGTCAGCACTGGCATAAGGTTGATTGAAACAACTTGCCAACGTTGGGGAAAACAAATAAGTTGTCTTAAAACAGCTTTTCTCAGGAACAAAAAAAAAAAAAAAAACAAATTTTATGCTAAAAAAATATTAAGAAGTTTAAGAAATCACAAAAAAAACGTTTGCCTGAAACTGGGTTCCAAAATGCAATGGTTAGACTTTTGAGCCGTTGTTAATTCTGAGTGAATAGCACTGGAAAAAACACTTTTTCCCAAAGTTATGCATAGTGGTCTCAGCCATTTATTCGGCAATGATTTTTTTCTGTATTTCACTTAAATTATTGTTAACCAAATACTATCAAAAGCTTTTTGCAAACTCTGGTAAAGCGTCTTTAACAAGTGTTCTGCCAGCGCTTTATTTACAATTCCTCTCTGTTAGCCATTGGTCTACCAAATTCTTGATTTCTTGCACCACTGGCAGTTCTGATGGGAATATTCATAATCATTTCGCCTTATTTTTTTAACACCAGAAATATATAATACCGCAATTTAAAAATTTTTTATACTCAATAATTCAATTAAGGAAGCTATATACGTGTAAATGTTTTCTTATAGCGCTTCTTATATTACTCCGTTTCGGTACATAAACACTGGTTGCCACTTTCATGGGGGGAAAACAGATGAACCATATTCGTGATAGGGAAAATTTAGGATTTGAAAATCATTTTTTTTCAATATAAATGTAAAATTATAGATATAGTTACTATTAATTTTAAATAATATTAAGATAATAATATGAAAACTGTCGAAATGTACTGTAATCGGCTGGCCTTAATTGGCTTCATGATTATTTAATAAAAAAAAAATTAATTATTTTGAGTTATTAAAAAAAAGCGCTAAATTTAACACACTTACACATTTAAAGAGTCATAAATGGTAAGGGGGGAGAAGACACACTTGTATATTAACAAAAAGATATTGACTTTAAAACGCAAGTCAACTGCAAAAAAAAGCGTCGTTTTACGGTGTAGACTTGAAAACACAAACACAGACTACACTTGATTAATAAATAGAGCGATGAATCGTTATTGCTTTTTTTTTTTTAATTTTTATTATTCTTTAGTGATAAATAGATAGAGATACAAATTCAATTATATAATTAAGTTTTTTTTTTGTTTTTTGATTTTTGTTCAATATTTTCTTCTTTTTTTCCAAATTTATTTTCATTGCCATTAGTTATTTACAAACAAAGTACATACATAGATACTGTAATACACACACAGCACAAATAGATAGAAAATTTACCCATTTGATAACAAAAACAATTGTATTGAACTTGGCTCAGTTTAAAGAAATAGAACGTAACCGCGATGTACAATTTCAAAAACATTCATGTGTATTCTTGTGTAAACTTGCCCCCTTTTATGTTCTTTTTTTAGTTACTCCAATTTACACATAGGTGGGGGGTTTCTTTGCGTTGGAAAAAAAAGTGCACTTTGATTTTCCACAAATTCGAACAATTTGACTTTGGTTGGTTTATATTTCCGCGTTTTAAAATGCTTACGTTGCGTTTAAAAGCACACATTCCAACGCGTATTTTAACTGATATATTTATTTTTCCTAAAAATTTCTTTTATTTTTTCTGGTTTTATGTTTTTTTATTCTTTTTTTTTTGCTGTATGTCTAACAATCTCGTATGGGTCGGGTTTGTTTTTTTTTTATACTACACTTCACTTCACTTCACTTATTAAATATTTCCAGCTGTTGGCGTTTTAAAATATTTTAGTTTTAATATCGAACATGCGCTATGTTCTTCATACTCGCGCGACGTATTTACTCCAACTGATATGAGTGTTGGTTGTTGGTGTTCATGCGATCGTCAGAGCGTATCTCCGTATTCGATAGATATTTGTAATGTTGTTTGGTTTGAGGAGGTATGATAAAGATACTATAGTTCAGGGGTTCCCACTAACTTTACATCACGGATCACTTGACGCATGTTATCTGGTTCACACGGACAACCAAACAATTCTTTTTTTATTAAAAAAAACTTTACAGAAACCAAATGCAGTAAAAACGATGAATGGCAGAGCAATACCGCCGTAATACCGTTATCGATTCAAACCCCTTCTACTTTGACTATCGTTATCCCTAAAATACCATTACCGAAATAATTGAAATATCGTATCCGTAAAATACCGTTACCGAAATAACTAAAATACCATTATAGCTAAAATACCGTTATCGTAATAGTTGACAAGATAACAAAATATCGCTGTTATAATAATTATTATCTTACCAAAGTTTGATCGTAAATTAGCCGGTCATTGGAATTCGGGCATAATGGGGCTTAAATATAACGGTGTTCATTAACATTACCTGATAACGTAAAAATAACGTTACCCTTAAATACCGTTACCATAATAACCGCAATACCGTTATACTCAAAGTACCCGTTACCGAATAACTAAAATTAGTTTCCGCTAAAATACAGTTACCGACATAAGAAAAATACCGTTAATAATGCTAAAACCCCAATACCGAAATAACTGAATATTGTTACCGAAATAAACAAAAATAGCGTTAACCTTACCCAAACAACATCGAATCGGTACCATCATGAGTAAATCACAATTAAGATGAACTCCGAGGGACAAATTCGTTATAAGCGAGGTTTATATTTACTGGAGTAACATTTGTTTTAAATTTTTTTAAACTTTTTGAAATATACACTGATAATAATCCATGCGTAAAATTACAAAAAAATGTCAAAATAACAAAATGTTTTTGTAAAATACACGAAAAATTTGTTCATTTTACGAAATTTTTGTAGTTTTTGACAATATTTCGTATTTTTATGCATGGATTTATGAGTGTATTAAATAAATGGAGAGTCTTTGATACATTTGGCAAAGAATTTCGGGTGTGTACATTTTAAAATATGTTTAAATTTAACGAAATTTTAAGAAAATAAGCACATTTTTAAGAATTTTGTATAAAAATGAAAAATTATATAAAAATTTATTTGTGGGACTTCAAAAATAGTTAACATTAACCGAAGGTTAAAGTTCGTATTAACAGATGTTTCTTTGAAGTTTTTACTAAACGTTGGGACTTTCAAATGAATTAACAAATATTTAGTTATATTTGAGCTAAATTTTAGTTATTTGAAAGTAAAAAAATAATCTGCTAAATTCAGCAAAAACATTTACTATTAGTAGACAAAAAATCATAAAAAACTTTTTTTGTGTTTTTTTTAATGCGGATAAAAGTCTGCCCTTATGAAATCAGCAATTTAAATTGTTAGCAAAAATTTCTGCTGGTTTTAGCAAAATAAATGTTATTTGCATTCTACTAAATTTGATGTAATATAGCAAAAGTTGGAATAGTACAACTTTTGTTTGCTATTCTGAGTCTACAAATATTTAATAAAAATTTTTGCTAATTTTACACCACTTTAGGTGTTTTCAATTAACTAAAATTCACATTGAATATAAGTAAAATTTTGTAAAGTTAACAGATTTATTTTTGCTGTTGTTATTTTTGATTTTATCAAAAAAATCTGCTAAATTTTGCAGATTTTAGTGCAAGGTCACTTAATTAATTTGTCGTAGCATTTTCTGCTTTTTTTACAGGTTATTTCTGTGAGTGTAACAGGCAATTTTAGGCAAGAATGTTCAAATATCCAATAAAAATGTTTAAAATAATTTGAAATATTAATAAAATTGTAAAAAATATTGTGATTTTTTTTTAAATAAGTTTTAAACATTCATTTTCGCCGTAACTACTCTCGGAATACCCCTCCCTGTAATACCCCTACGGACTCTTGGAGGTCCGCGGACCCCCATTTGGGAACCGTTGCAATGGTTAGTGCTAATAGAATTATAACATGTTGGATCGGATGTATATTGAGTGTGAGAGGCTCTATTAGTGGGGTGACACAAACAGAGAATAAAATTTATCGTGAGATTTTCGATATTGTTAAGAGTTGGAAATATCGAACTTGTTTACAAAATTTGCCAGATTGTTTGTACGAGTATCTAAAACTTTTAATATCCAATAGGAATGTTAATCCCCTGAAGATTGTGAGTAGTGATGCCAGATATATTATTTGTGATTTCCAATTCGGTAATCAAAAATATCTAGGCCAACTTAAATATTAAAAATTTCTAAAGGTACCATATATTACGCAATATTCTTGTGCAACTTTTGCTATTGTGCAAAATATTACCAGTGTGTATGTCATATTGGAAGGCTGTACAATATATTGAAGAAATCAAAAGGCTTTGATTCGTATTGCGCAACCAAGAAATGTGAAAAAATTGTATGGTCTGTTGGCCACATTGGGCAATTTTATATCCCTCCACAAAGAGTAAAAAGAGTGATGACACATTTTGTGCAAAAGTATTGTACATATTTTTGCACTGTGTAGGGCAAAATGACATTAATACTTGCAATAACATTTGCAATATTATTACAGTGTTGGGTACGTTAAGGTTTTGACGCTTAATAACATTA
>CM037855.1:189006042-189046070 GCA_021234595.1 Delia radicum | reverse complement strand
GGTAGTGCTATTTATACCTATTTCTAGCTCCACATAAACTCTTTCACCTGTAATAACTCATACAGTCCAATTTATATTAATACATATTCACAAAAATTCACATCTCAATTATATACAGAATGTCAATGATCTAAATATTTTTAATGATTTTTTTAACATTTTTTACGATTTTTTTTGTGTAAAAAAAATTTAGTTTTATCGATTAGTTATGGCCAATACTTAATAAAAATTAATGGTATTGAATTGCTAAGGTATTGTTAATATGCGATTGCTTGCCTGCCTGCCTTCCTGCCTGCCTTGCTTTTCATAACATGGCCTGGACCGATGCTGTTGCCTGTTTGCTGCTCTGTTTTTTTTTTGTTTTTTGCTGCTATTGAGTGGCTAACAGGTTATTGTGTAATAATCACTCTTGTCTCAAGTAGAGGAGGAGAGACTTGCCTCGTGTATTGAACAAAAATAATAAAAACTTAAATCTAGTATGAAGTTAAACTGGTTTTAGTCGACAACGAACTTGATCAATCCTCCAACAGCAGCAGCAACAACAACAGAAAAAGCTAATAATGGGGTTTCATGGGTAGTAAAAAATACCGTCAACTACTACTTACTATATACTCGTACTAACTTGATACTAAAATATGTTTTCATATGGCAGACTTTTAAAAAACCATTAAAATGTATTGGGGTTATGCAATTTGAAATGGGTGGTATTAATTCATTTTATAACAAACGATCTTCTAACATTAATTGATCAATAAATCAGAGAAAAAACTGTTAAAAATGCATACAGTGATGTTTAAAAAATGTATTAAAATGTGAATTGTGACAGGAATTTTCATTAAATATCACAGCCTTGCAAAATAGAGCACTTTTTCTCTGATTAAGATATTAGCACATCTAGAAAACATATACAAATAGCTAAATTTACCGATACTGATATTGATACGTATCCAGTTTTAGCAGAACTCAACATTACTCTGCGATTCTCAGGCACTTTTAGAAAACCGCTCATAAGGTAGGTATTTCGACCCGAACGAACTTCGGGAGAAAGTATCTACGTGTTATCAATGAATATTTGCATTAAATCTCTGAGTTGTCACTGGAATACGTCCATTGAAACTTTTCATTAAATGATTGCAGAATTTCATAATATATATGAAAAACTTCGTTTTAGTTATTACAAATTTCATAACTCTAATGAAAACAATTCATTAAAAACAGCTTCATAAAAATAATGAATCTTTTTATGTGGTATACGAAATTGTGAATAAAACTTCATTAGCTTAGTAAAAAATTTCATTAAATCTCGTCCAAGAAAATTCTCTCAATGTAGAGAAGCAAAAAAAAAAAGAGACTCATATTTTATTAGCTGCACAATCTCACGTTTAACTGTTAAAAAACTGGGGATGAACTTTTAATCTGTTTGTGTATGAAAACATGTCAGATCAAAAATCAAGGAAACAAAAATATTTATGCGAAAAGTCGCACAAAAAGCGAATGATTGCGAACAGATCAGACAACTACACTCAAATATAAGTTGTAGAATAATTAGTAAAACTTCATTTAAAATACTATGTAGGTAAAGACCACTGCAATGTAGTTTGAAAACAATGAAATTTCATTTAAAGAATGGACGTAAATTCAACTAACATTGTCATTTGTTTTTTAATGTTCAAAAAATGACTAACAATTGTAGTAAAAATGAACCACATATGCAGTAAAAACTAAATACACATTTATTTTTTTAAATAACAAAAACAACTGTACAAAATGATTGCAAAATCATAAAACATCATTTTTATGTGAGTTGTTTTTTTTTAAATGAACTACAAGGTTAGTAAAAATTTATTTGTTCTTCAAATGACTGACATTTACATTAAAAATAAAGAAACTGTATTACAACCCAAACAACTACATATTTTTAAAGCAGAAGTTCCCTGAGTGTATACTATTTCTCAGCAAAATTTTTTTGCTGAAATTGTGTTTTCAGCTAAAATTTTAGTTTTACTTATTCAGCACTTAACAGTTTTTAACTAATGTTTTACTAATATTTTACTGGTTTTTTTTTTGCTAAAAAAATTAAAAGTTGTTAATGAAAACCAGATTAAAAGCTATGTCTGTCTCGGCATGTCTCGCATGTCAAGATGTAGTTGAAACGAGATAAATGATACTTAAAGTACAACTCTTTAAAAGACATAAAAAAATCAATCATTTTTTACATGTTTTCCTACAAAAGAACGCCAACAATGTGTATTCATATAAATTGTTGATCAGAGAACGAAGACGACATTAAAATTGTCGCCGGCGGCGGCTAATCAAAATATACTCGTCGGCGGCTGAAAGTCGACTAAAGTCAAACAATTTCAGCGGCGGCGGCGACTAAGCCGACGGGTAAAAAAATGTATTATAATTAATTCACTTATTTATTTGTAATCTAAGCAAATTTTACCAAATTTCATGTTTTCCCAATATGTGTCTATCTTTTATGTATAGACTACTAAAATGCTTCCAACATTCCGATAAACCCGTTAGGTTTACTTGAACCTTTGCCATTTTTTATACCATCTTTTCTTTTAAACAAGTCTTCATAATATGCTATATCGGCAAATTTTGAAGCAAATGTATTTACATCAGTAGAAGCATCTGAGTTAGAATCAGAATCAGATGAAATTGTGGGATTAGCTTGTGTAGTATGAAAAAAACGTTTTTATATTTTTTTGAGCCATTGTAACATTTGAAAATTTACTTATTCTTTTTCTAGTGAAGCGCAATATAACGGCCACATTTTGCAAACGCTAGAGAACTCATAATGAAAATTTGGTTGCCAGATTGATGTGTACTAAAAGCCGGAGAATTCTTAAAATAATATGATTTTTTAGTTAAAATGAATTAAGATAAAAAAAATATCGGCTAAGCTGATATAGTCGGCTCAGCTGATATAGTCGGCTAATATTTTGTAGCCGCAATTAGCCGCTCAGGTCGGCGGCGGCTCAAGTACCTGAAAAGTGATCGGCAGCGGCATAACCGCCGATCACTTTGTTCTCCGTTGTTGATCTAATAAACTCAAATATTGTGTTGCTTCCGGCTTGTCAAAGAAGTTGATTATTAATTAAATTAAAGATAAAATAAAATATTTAAATTTAATAAAAAATAAAATGCGTATAATATGTGGGCATATCTTAAAAAATGTTGTTGCAAAAATTTAAGCAAAAAGATTCCATTTGCAAAAGTTAGCGTAATATTATGATTTTTTTTTCAGGTACATTAAATTAAAAAATTAAATACTAAAATAATTAAAAACTAAAACTGTAAAAAACATACATTTTTACAGTTTTAGTTTTCTTATTATTTTGTTAAAAACATTATGCGATAACTTTTGCAAATGGAATTTTTGCAACAACATTTTTTAGATGTTTCCACATTTTTATGCCAAAAGTATGACTCTGAGGTCAACATGGAAAGCTATGCTGCCATATAAAGGGTCCGCCAAATAACTTTTTTTTTGAACTCCTGAACCAATTGGACTTTGAATGGCATCATACCAAGGTCTTTATGCAAAATGTGTCTCAATGATGTCTCCGAAATGTTTTATTGTTGAGAACGACGGTGAATTGATGTTGATGGCGCTTCACGAACACTTTCTGTCACTTTTGGCTTTTCACGCTTTGGTTACTTTTTTCACAAGATAACGAACATACGGACCATATTCGTTTAGCGGAAGGATAAAACTAATTATCTGTCAAATCAGACATGAGCTAAGTGTTACCATTCACGAAATAAGCACTAGTTGAAAAAAAAAACGTTAGATGGCGGACCCTTTAAAATAAAAAAAAATTGTGAATATATAGTATAAGCCGCTATATGCAAATACATTTTTTTTTTTTAATATTTCCATTAATAGGCTCTTTATAAAAAACTAACACTTATTCAGGTCAATTATACATTAAGCATTCATATTGTAAAAACTACAAAACTACAAAAAAAAAACGGTAAAAAGCTACATAAAACGTGAATAAGTGGTTTAAATATAAAGTTTCGTGCATTAAATATGGTCCATAAATATGAACAGGAGATATAAATATGAAAGCGGATTTATTGCTTTCGAAATTGCAAAACCGCTAAACTTTAAAAAAAAATTTCTCGAAATCTGTCCATTGATCAACAAATTAAGTAAGCCATTGAAATCAGTTTGTCCGATATACAAGTATATATATAATAAATGTTCAGATCTCTGTTAATTTTTTCTATGCCGAGTTATTTGCCAATTAAATTAATCTACTATTCCACTAATCTTTCATACAGGGAATTTATACAAACTTCCCAGTAATCGGTCTTTTTGTCTTAACGATATCTGTTATAAAGGAAAGATTTCAGCCCTTGTGGCATGTCAATTAACTAACCTTGAACTAAGGGAACTTCTGCTTTAAAATATGCAGTTGTTTGGGTTGTAATACAGTTTCTTTATATTTAATGTAAATGTCAGTCATTTGTAGCACAAATTAGCTTTTTACTAACCTTGTAGTTTATTTAAAAAAACAAACCACATCAAATGACTGTTTTATGATTTTACATTCATTTTTTACAGTAGTTTTTTTTTTTTTTAAATAAAAAAAGTAAATGTTTGTTTATTTTTTACTAACATGTGGTTGATTTTTACTACAATTCTGGTTCATTTTTTGAGCATTAAAAAACAAATGACAATGTTAGTTGAATTTACTGATATGAAAATCGTCCTTTTTTAAACGAAATTTCATTTGATTTAACTAAATTTGTAGTGGGGTTTACCTACATAGTAGTCTAAGTGTAATAATGTCCCCCAAACTGTGTTTTATAGGAAAGTTCAGTGACATCTCTTAGGTTAGGTGACAGTCCCTTTCAGATAAAGGGACACAGGTTCTATAGCAGTTAAAATTAACTTCCCATAATATAGATATTTAAAATAAACATTTACAAATATTATGACTTATATAATACATGTTATAAAAATAGTTTGTTATATGTTCATTTAACTTACCAAAAAGTCTTCCCAACGCTCGGAATCATCTGATTCTATATCCATTGTTTTGTTGTTGGTGTTATATACAGATTTTTTATACAGGTTATTAACAATTACTATTTAATTATTTATTATTAATAATGGAAATATTTGTCATTATTCTTTATTGTATTGTTTTATAAATATGGAAGTAGATAAACACTTAATCATTTATTTCAACCCCGTCTATACGTTTTTCTTTTTCTGTAACACAGTTTATTCAGTTCTACAAGTTTAGAATAAGATTAATCATATGCAAATATATAACGTTTTAATGATCTTTATTAAACACAAGTCTTTGTTTCGCAAAATGGAAAAAAATAAATAAGTACACTAAAAAAAAATTATTAAAAATATTGCAAAAACTGCTAAAAATTAGTTCAAAAACAACGTTGCAGAAAAAACTGCTAAAACTGGCAGATGAATTTTACTAAATAGTAGTAAGATAAGAAAAGCATAAATATATCTGTTGCATCTATAAATATTTAGTTACATTTGAGTTTAATGTTGTTTATTTGAAAGTAACAAATTAGCTTATTTAAAACTTTGGGTACTGATGAGATCTCTAGCCAGATCGAAATACTAGTATCAACCTAGCTAATATGTTGGATTTGCTATATTTTTGTAAATATACAGAGTTCCAAAGCTCGTTATAAATTGGAAAAATAACATAAAAATAATCTCAATGTATATAAAAACAAAAAACTAATAAAGCTGTAAAAATATTACTTCAGCCAGAGTAAAAAAAAAAAATTATATAATTAGAACAATTTTTGGTCATCAAAGTTTAGTAACGTCATGCTGTTTGTTAGGAAAAGACCCTAACCACTTGTTTAATTGCTAAGAAGACAAGAATGGCGCAAAATTGATGATCAATAGGTTTTTTGTTAAAGCTCTGCCTATTATGGAGGCTCTAGCTTTTCTAAAACTTTGGGTTCTGATGAGATCTTCAGTCAGATCGAAATACTAGTATCAACCTAGCTAATATGTTTGATTTGCTTTATTTTTGTAAATAAACGGAGGTCGAAATTGAAAATAACAAATTAATGTGCTAAAATCAGCGAAAAATTTGCTAAATATTTGTAGACAAAAAAATCATAAAAAGTGTGAAATTTTTAAAGTTTCTTTTAAATATTTTTTTTTGTGCGAATAAAAATCAGCCATTCTGAAATTTTATTAATTCTATCAAATATGCTATTATGTACATTGTACTAAATTTAAGGTAAATATAGCAAAATTTGTTGCAGTTTTGTTTGCTGTTTTTAGTCTACAAATATTTTGCAATAGTTTTTGCTATTTTTAGCACAATAAATTGCTATTTTCAATTAACTTAAATTCAACACGAATATAACGAAAATTTTGTTATGTTCATAGTTTTATTTTTGATGTTCTTATATTAAAGGGTCCGCCATCTAACGTTTTTTTTTCAACTAGTGCTTATTTCGTGAATGGTAACACTTTGCTCATGTCTGATTTGACAGATAATTAGTTTTATCCTTCCGCTGAACGATTATGGTTGTGTATACGCTTGAACAACGCTGGGAAATATTGCGACATTACTTTGAAAATCATGGTAATGTTGCAGAATGTGTGCCGATACACCCAAAACGAGTCACTGTTTGGGGCGGATTTTGGTCCAGAGGCATAATTGGGCCATTTTTCTTCGAAATGAGCAAGGAGTGGCCGTTACAGTCAATGGCGATCGTTATCGGGCCATGTTAAATGAATTTTTGTTCACAAAAATTGAGGAGGAGGAAATACAGCTGCACACAATCGATAATGTGCTTAAAAATTGGACCGATCGTGTAAGCTACTGCATGGCCAGCCGAGGCAGCCATTTGAATGAAATTATTTTCCATTATTAACCGGAAGGATTGTACTTTCAAATAAAAAAAGAAATTTGAGAAAATATTCAGTAGTTTTTTTTCTATAGCATTTAAAAAAAAAAAAATTATTTGGCGGACCCTTTATTAATATTTAGCATAAAAATTCTTCTAATTTTAGCAGTTTTTTCTGCAACGGCATTTTTCAGATTTTTTTTTGGAGCCTTTTCTGCTATTTTTACGGGTTTATTTCTATGAGTGTATTAAAAACTACATACTAGATAAATCAGCAGTTTATATTCATATATTGTAGATTTTCCCGCTTAATGCCCTTCATATATGAGTTAATATATAATTTAATTTATTGTAATATCAAGACTATCAGAACAAGTCATCGACCATCATAATATTTGTAGGAATTTATATAAAAAGCACGCAGTTAAGTTCTATATTTTGATGTAAAATCTGGTCTGGTTTACTAGTCATCGACCATCATTTTGTTGTTGGTAGTTAAATATACAGTTTTTATTGTGGTTTCAAAGTCAACAAATATAGACAGTGGTTTGTAAGGTTAATTTTTTAAGATAAATATATAATTATTGATAAATTTAGGAATATGCGGCTTTTTAAGTCAACTGTCCCGATACCGGAAAAAGTTCATTGCATCAATGTCAGAACTAACAGTATTTTCTGTCAAATATTATTTCTTTTTTTACCAAGGCCAGTGATCTCTACTAATGCAGAGCGTTGTGTTGATTTCGGGAGATTAAGTTATGTGGAGGTGGAACTAGGGAGTAGTGTCTATGGATATTTGACTTGAATAAATTGGGAGATTAAGTTATGGGGATTTGGAAATAGGGAGTAATGTCTATGGATGTTTGACTTGACATTAAGTGTCAGGAAAGACGTGTGCGGGGAGTTTATTCCACTTACGGGTGGTACGACAAATGAACGAATTCCCTCTATAGTGCGTTGTCCCATCTACTGGACTATCGACCACAAACAAATGAGATCTACTAGACAAGCGTATGTTACGAATAAAAATGAGGGCCCTGGGGATAAGTTCACTTATCTCAGCAGTACATTTACCATGATATTATCGATATAACATTACATACAACCCACATTCCGATGATGTGCCAACGAATCAATACAGCTAGATACTTTACTATCATTAATGAAAATGGACTTTGAAACCCCTTCCCATATATGGGAGCTGTATTCCATCTTCGGCCAGATATAGGTTGTATGAATGAATATTAAGGAGATCAGAGGGAGTGAAGTAATTCTTGCACCGGTTAAGAAAGCCCAGACACTTAAATGAATCATTCGACACTCGAATAACGTGATTTTTCTAACAGACATCAAATAAGATTCTAATGCCCAGAACATTCAGTTTTCTCAATATTGATAGTAACCACGAATACAGATGACATTATTGACCACTCAGAGATTGTAATAAATTCTCCTAGTAATAAGATTTATTCATAATCTGTAATTTCTCACAACCTCCAACAGACTTGGCCTGTGATCGAAGGAAAACAATTAGCAAATGTGTTTTCGTCTGCAAACGAGTAGATAGGATTGGAAGTTTGACAGAAAAAGTCGTTTGGAAAGATAAAAGGGAGAGAATGACAAAGAACAGAACGTAACGGTACCCCTATATTGAACTGAAACTCATCAGATTATATACCATCTATAACAACTGTTATAGTGCGATCTCTGGGAAAACTTGATATAAATCGCTAAAAAGCAATAAGCTTTGAAACAAGCTTTTTATGTCACATAGGATTGAACGCCTTGGAAATATTTAGAGCACGAATAGGGTGATCCCAATATTCGGCTCTTAAACAGACCATATTGGTCAAAGCGGTTGGTATGAACTGATAGCTGCATCTCTCCTTTGTCATTTGGAAAATCGGCTAAAAATAGCTAATACAACAAAAATACAAATAAGACATATATCAATCATTCGTCGTCATAGGTTTAAGGTTAAAAAGTGGGGTCACACATTTTTATATTTTTGTTCAAAAATATATCTGAAATTAATGAAATTCAAATATTTTTGTAAGCAGTGTTGAAGTACTTCGAAAAACCAAAAAAAAACCCATACCCACTTGGCCATATATTTGGAATATTTGATATATAGGTGTATAAAGTTTTTCGGGAAAAGTCAGTTACGAATATCGGAAAAACTTCAGATACTTGTTTGTTCTCAACCACATATTTCACGCATTCTGCTATTTTCGCAGCAGCATTAGCGCCCAAAGCACAGAGTTTCAAGTAGATTTGCCTATAAAAATCGTTAAATATTTTACAAATAATAAATAGACTAACTTTAACAGATTTTCCAAAAAGTGGGGAAAGTAGTCATTGAAAAATTTAACGCTCAGTTTTAGTGTATTCTTTACAATAATTTAACTGATTTTGGAAAATACATGAAATTTAACTGTAGACATTTTTTTGACATAATAGATTTTTTTATGGAAATATTCAGAAAACGTTTTAATTTAAAAAAATTATCAGAACTAGTTCTGAAAGTTTTTATTTACAAAAAAAAATTACATTCTATCGATCCATAAAGTTTTATCGTACAAAGAAAATAGTCGTTTAAGTTTGTCCATAAGAAATATTCTCAAGTTTGTATGTTAAAACTACATGGCGTATGAGGATTTTCATTATATATATATTATTTGTGCGCCCCGGTAGGCTAGTTGGTAGCGTGCTTTCTTATCTTTGCGGGGGGTCGTGGGTTCGATTCGCACCAGAGGCACTGGTCTGTTTTCGCTACAACGCGCCGAAGGCCATAGTAGCTAGTGCTCGGTTAGGGAAATAGTATATAATTTGTAATTATATGATTATTAATTAATAAAAAAAAAAAAAAAAAATAAAATATATTATTTATTTATTTATTATACGCCGTGTAGTTTTAACACACAAACGTGTGTTAACAACTTCTTACACTTTATATAAGTGTAATAAGTTGTAGTTTACAATACAACACTTTCGAAAACCATCGATAAATCTAGCATAGGAAAAACCTTCTAGTTAGTCCAAAAAAATCGGATAATTTTCCTTATATAACCAATTCTAAAATACTGTACAACAACTTGCGCATTTCAAAAGACCTTAACCAACAATGTCTACAAAATATGATACTATAAGAAGTTGATCGTAATTGAACTTATCATTGGTTGGTTAGTAGTAGTTGTGTGTTGTTGTCAAGATAAGATACTGAACAAACCAAAAATTCCAAATATAGAATAAATGAACAATTTCTTTTCAACATTTTCTTGTCTTATATTTTTGCACATTCGTATAAAAATGTTCATTACCAAGATAAAAGGGCTGGGTTATCTTATCGGAATGAAGGAAAATCCAAACAAAGCATGTATCCCTTTAAATAGTGTAAGTGTATTTACGTTTCACTTGTTTATCTTAACAATTTGTTACGGCTTTTCTTTAGCATTTTTTAATAAATATTTTCTATTAAAATTTTTATAATGTTTCTTATTTAATATTTCAAGAGGTGTATAAACAATCAAAACGGAAATTATGTTATAAAAAAAAAAAACAATTTTATACGATATTCCTCAATTCTCAGAAAGTTACTCATCATGCAAACTTCGCTAAGTATAAATACTTACTCTTTTTTTGAATATACTTTTTTTATTAAAATACAAAATTAGTTTTAATCAACGGACGGGTATTTTGGAGATACAAAAAGTATATTAGCGTGATACACACAAGCAGCAGTGTTGCCAACTGAGAGTAAAAAGCGAAACAAAACTGTATAAAGCGTAAAAAAGCGTTATTTTTCTTAAAAAGGAGTAAAAAAACACCAGCAACATTTTTTTTATTTGTTTACAAAATTAAAAAATGGACACGAGTTGACCATAAAACAGTTTTATAATTGGATTTCGTGCTCCACCGAAAATTTCCGTGATTATTAGTTCTGCCAAACGTCATACAAAAAAAACAGTTTTTCGCACCCACAGTTGCCACATTTTTAAGTTATTTGAAATTCATATAGGGGAAGAAGGCTCTTCGGGGAATGAAGCATGAACAGCTAAGAAACCCCCTCGATTAAATAGGTATTGCACTGTATTAGGTTTAGCTTAATACAACTAAAATTCCTTAATAAAACGCCAGATTTAATGTTACTCAAAACACATTTTTTTGAATGACAAAAATTCTTGAAAATATTTGGACATAACTTGTAAACCAGTGAATGTATCTTCAAAAACCTTTCATTTGATACCAAATTTGTCTATAGTTATTTTCTAATAGAACGAAATAAACCGAAAAAGCGTAAAGTAGGGTCATATTTGACCCAGATTAGTAACGCCTAAACATGAGATTTGGCGGTTAAAAAAAAAACCCGGGTCCCTTAAATTTTTATTCTCTACAACATATTCATTTAGTAAGTCGTCTGTATTAATAAGAACCTTATACTATGTTTCCACTTAGGTTAGGTTAGGTCGAAAAGAGGATTCGGAGAAGGGAATTTCTTCCCTAAACCGACTCAAGTCCCTGAGGACTTACACTTAAGCCAGAATGACGGCTTGTTGTGCGCTCTAAACAATCGGTTCTATGTCCTATGTCTCCTTACTATCCCAGGAACTCCGTCGCATTGACGAAACTCCTCAACTTCTTCCATCCTATGCCCCTAAGATCCCCCAATGTGGGTATTGGGTCACTGGATAGTATTTCGGCCCGGATCCCGGCAAATGCCGGGCATTCACAGAGATAGTGTTCCAAGGTCTCCTCGTCTTCCCCACAGGCCCTGCACACTTCCGAGTCCGCCCTACCAATACGGTGGAGATGGGCCCTAAGTGTCGAGTGTCCCGAGAGGATTTCCATCAAAAGACTCAGTTCCTTCCTACTGAGATTCAGAATTTCCCTTGTCTTGTCCTTGTCCGGGTTGCCCCAGAAAATATTTGTAGTCCTGCCAACACCCGCATTTTCCCAGATGGTCCTATGCATGGTGTCAGCCCATTCTACCAGCTCCGCCTTGAGAGCTCGAAAAGGTTTAGCGTTCTCCAAAGTGACTAATTCCAGGGAAGATCCTCCCCTAGCCAAATCATTAGCCACTTCGTTCCCCGCTATACCACAGTGTCCCGACACCCATATAATCTCAATGCGTCCTCGTGAAGAGAAATCGTTAATTTCCCCTTTACATCTGAGTATCGTCATTGATCCCACAGAGTCCGTAGATAAAGCCCGGATGGCCGCTTGGCTATCCGTGAAAATCAAAATATCACCGGTCAAGCCCATGATATTCGCCTGCTTAATGCACTCCGTAATCGCGGTGACCTCCGCCTGTAGTACAGTGTTATGGTCAGGAAGACGGAAGCATTTGCGTACATTGAAGTCAGCGTTACAGAAGCCCATACCCGTTTTCCCATCCAGTTTTGATCCATCCGTGTAAAAGTGGATCCCCGGTTGGTTCCTCAAGAAGGTCCCATTTAACCATGGTTGCCTGTCCGGGATTAACGTGTCACAGAGCGTCGTGACAGACCTCTCTGTTTCCACTTACGTATTTAGTGCAAAAGATGTCTTTTAGTGAAACAAAACGTATAGGAAAACATATACAAAACATGTTTTATTTCAAAACACGTAGTATTACTTCCTGTTTTAAGTAAATGAATCTACCAAATAAGATGCAATATCTAAAAATATGACTTTTTTTTTATTTGTGTATATGACTAATAGAATAAGGAATGGGATCGAAAAATCCCCGACCCACATTTTTACTGATAATAATTTATTTTTATGAAGGTTGTTAGATTATGCGTGCAAACTATTTTAATCGACCTCCTCATTGTTTCGCTTGAATATGGAATCTAAACAAAAAGTTAGTAACTAATAGAGTTGTTTTTACATCTTCAGTATCTTAATTTCCAGGAGAGGACCATTTCCAAAAAAATTACAATATTGGAAACTTGTTCATTAATAATTTAAAAAGAATCTTAATATGATTTGATTGTTCTGAATTCTAGACAATAAACCAAATTTTTTTTATTTATTAAAAAAAATTTTAATTTATAATTAAACTTTGAACGGTTTTTTGTTTAATCAATTACATTTCACAATTATTCACTTGTGAAATTTGTCATACAATTAATAATTTTAGACCTAAACTCACACTTGTTGGCTTTAACGCTTCCTTGGAAAATTTTAAATTTTCTCAATACCAGACATGGGACAACATACCAATATTTGTGTATTTAATTACAGACCAATTACTTTTTTTACGTCTAATTGCATGTAATTGGGTGTAATTGAGTAATTGCCCTGTAATTAAATACTCAGATGTTGCTACTAGTCCGCATGTTTGGTATACAAAATTTTTGTTCAAAGTCCATCTTTAAACAATATTCCGATTACTCTTATATTTTGTACACATAACGTTTTAAAAGATAACTTGATCCCAAAAAGAAAGTTCACTTTTAAACATTAAAAAAGTTTTAAGTAAAAATATGTGTCGCGAATTTTTTGATATCACATCTTATTTTGTTTTTCTGGTGAAACTGATTCCGATAATACAAGTCAGAAAAAAAAACAAAGGGAGCACCGCTAGCGAGGCACTTTAGCAAGTTGTACAAGTGCTGGCAACAAGTGCTTTCCCAATCTCAAAATGATAACATCATTAGAAAAAAGGTCCGTCTGTTCAAAAAGTGTCGGACAAGATTTGGGGGAAACAAAATTTGCTATGTTGGCAAAATGTTGGTAAAACTAAAAATTTCTTTTCCAAAACAAAATTAAAAAAAAGTTCATGTATAAATTTTTTGGTCCCCGCCGGAATTGGAAACCTGGCCGCCTGATTGACAACCAACAGCACTAACCACTGAGCTAACAAGACATATAATAATACTTGATAGCTTAAAACGTAAGTTAATTATAAATGCTGGGTAACAGTTGGCTGCTCAAATATGTCAGCACTGGCATAAGGTTTGATGAAAACAACTGGCCCAACGTTGGGAAAACAACAAAGTTGGTCTTAAAACAGATTTTCCAGAAACAAAAAAAAAAACAAATTTTATGTGAAAAAAAAATATTAAGAACTTTAAGAAAATCACAAAAAACTGTTTGCCTGAAACTGGGATCGAAAATTAATGCTTTACCATTGGTTAGGCTTTTGAGCCGTTGTTAATTCTGAGTGAATAGCACTGGCAAAAGTTAGCATAGTGGTCTCAGCCATTTATTTGGCAATGATTTTTTCTGTATTCCACTGAAATTATTGTAAAACAAATACTGGCAAAACGCTTTTTTCAAACGCTGTTAAAGCGTCTTAAACAAGTGTTCTGCTAGTGGTTTATTTACAATTCCTCTGTTAGACAGTGGTCTGCCAATTCTTGATTTGTTGCACCACTGGCAGTTTCTGAATGGGAATATTCATAATCATTTTCGCCTTATTTTTTAACACCGAAATATATAATACCGCAATTTAAAAATTTGTTATACTCAATAATTCATTAAGGAAGCTATATACGTGTAAATGTTTTCATATAGCGCTTCTTATATTACTCCGTTTCGGTACATAAACCATTGGTTGCCACTTTCATGGAGGGAAAACAGATGAACCATATTCGTGATAGGGAAATTTAGGAATTTGAAAATCCATTTTTTAAATATAAATGTAAAAGTATAGATATACTATTAATTTTAAATAATATTAAGATAATAATATGAAAACTGTCGAAAATCTACTGTAATCGGTTGGCCTTAAGTGGCTTCATGATTATTTAATAAAAAAAAAAAAAAATAAAAAAAAAAAATTAATTATTTTGATTTATTAAAAAAAGCGCTAAATTTAACACACTTACACATTTAAAGAGTCATAATGGTAAGGGGGGGGAGAAGACATACTTGTATATTAACAAAAAAGATATTGACTTTAAAACGCCAGTCAACTGCAAAAAAAAGCGTCGTTTTACGGTGTAGACTTGAAAACACAAACACAGACTACACTTGATAATAAATAGAGCGATGAATCGTTATTGTTTTTGTTTTTTTTTTTTTTTAATTTTTTATTATTCTTTAGTGATAAATAGATAGAGATACAAATTCAATTATAAATTAAGTTTTTTTTTTTTTTTTGATTTTGTTCAATATTTTCTTCTTTTTTTTCCAAATTTATTTTCATTGCCATTAGTTATTTACAAACAAAGTACATACATAGATACTGTAATACACACACATACACACAAAAATAGATAGAAAATTTACCCATTTGATAACAAAAACAATTGTATTGAACTTGGCTCAGTTAAAAGAATAGAACGTAACCGCGATGTACAATTTCAAAAACATTCATGTGTATTCTTGTGTAAACTTGCCCCCTTTTTATGTTCTTTTTTTAGTTACTCAATTTACACATAGGTGGGGGGTTTCTTTGCGTTGGAAAAAAAGTGCACTTTGATTTTCACAAATTCGAACAATTTGACTTTGGTTGGTTTATATTTCGCGTTTTAAATGCTTACGTTGCGTTTAAAAGCACACATTCCAACGCGTATTTTAACTGATATATTTATTTTTCCTAAAAATTTCTTTTATTTTTTTCTGGTTTTATGTTTTTTTTTTATTCTTTTTTTTTTTTTTGCTGTATGTCTAACAATCTCGTATGGGTCGGGTTTGTTTTTTTTTATACTAAACTTCACTTCACTTTATTAAATATTTCCAGCTGTTGGCGTTTTAAAATATTTTTAGTTTTAATATCGAACATGCGCTATGTTCTTCATACTCGCGCGACGTATTTACTCCAACTGAATGAGTGTTGGTTGTTGGTGTTCATGCGATCGTCAGAGCGTATCTCCGTATTCGATAGATATTTGTAATGTTGTTTGGTTTGAGGAGGTATGATAAAGATACTATAGTTCAGGGGTTCCCACTAACTTTTACATCACGGATCACTTGACGCATTTATACTGGTTCACGGACCCCAAACAATTCTTTTTTTATTAAAAAAACTTTACAGAAACCAAATGCAGTAAAACGATGAATGGCAGGCAATACCGCCGTAATACCGTTATCGATTCAAACCCCTTTCTACTGACTATCGTTATCCCTAAAATACCATTACCGAAATAATTGAAATATCGTTATCCGTAAAATACCGTTACCGAAATAACTAAAATACCATTATAGCTAAAATACCGTTATCGAAATAGTTTGACAAGATAACAAAATATTCGCTGTTAATAATAATTATTATCTTACCAAAGTTTGATCGTAAATTAGCCGGTCATTGGAATTCGGGCATAATGGGGGTTAAATATAACGGTGTTCATTAACATTACCTGAATAACGTAAATAACGTTACCCTTAAAATACCGTTACCATAATAACCGCAATACCGTTATACTCAAAGTACCGTTACCGAAATAACTAAAATATAGTTTCCGCTAAAATACAGTTACCGACATAAGTAAAATACCGTTAATGCTAAAATCCCAATACCGAAATAACTGAAATATTGTTACCGAAATAAACAAAAATAGCGTTAACCTTACCCAAAACTAACATCGAATCGGTTACTATCATGAGTAAAACCCATTTAAGATGAACTCCGAGGGACAAATTCGTTATAAGCGAGGTTTATATTTACTGTAGTAAAATTTGTTTTAAATTTTTTTAAACTTTTTGAAATATATACACTGATAATAATCCATGCGTAAAATTACAAAAAAAATGTCAAAATAACCAAATTTTTTGTAAAATACACGAAAATTTGTACATTTTACGAAATTTTTTGTAGTTTTGACAATAATTTCGTATTTTTATGCATGGATTATTATGAGTGTATGGTGAAGTTTTTTTATTTGATTTCATAAATGGAGAGTCTTTGATACATTTGGCAAAGAATTTCGGTGTGTACTGGTTGAAATATGTTTAAATTTAATGAAATTTTAAGAAAATAAGCACATTTTTAAGAATTTTGTATTAAAAATGAAAAATTATATAAAAATTTATTTGTGGGACTTCAAAAATAGTTAACATTAACCGAAGGTTAAAGTTCGTATTAACAGATGTTTCTTTGAAGTTTTTACTAAAACGTTGGGACTTTCAAATGAATTAACAAATATTTAGTTATATTTGACCTAAATTTTAGTTATTTGAAAGTAAAAAAATAATCTGCTAAATTCAGAAAAAATATTTACTAAATATTAGTAGACAAAAAAATCATAAAATTTCTTTTTAGTGTTTTTTTTTAATGCGGATAAAAGTCTGCCCTTATGAAATCAGCAATTTAAATTTTTTTAGCAAAAATTTCTGCGGGTTTTAGCAAAATAAAATGTTATTTGCATTCTACTAAATTTGATGTAAATAAAGCAAAAAGTTTGTTAATAGTACAGCTTTTGTTTGCTATTCTGAGTCTACAAAAATTTAATAAAAATTTTTGCTAATTTTATAGAGTAAAGTGGTGTTTTCAATTAACTAAAATTCACATTGAATATAAGTAAAATTTTGTAAAGTTAACAGATTTATTTTTGCTGTTGTTATTTTTGATTTTAGCAAAAAAAATCTGCTAAATTTAGCAGACTATTGTGCAAGTTAATTTTTAAATAATTTTTAGTAGCATTTTCTGCTTTTTTACAGGTTTATTTCTGTGAGTGTACCAGGCAATTTTAGGCAAGAATGTTCAAATATCCAATAAAATTGTTTTTAATAATTTGAAATATTAATAATATAGTAAACAATATTGTGAATTTTTTAAAAATTAGTTTTAAACATTCATTTTGTCGTAACTAATCTCGGAATACCCCTTCCTGGAATACCCCTACGGACTCATGAGGTCCGCGGACCCCCATTTGGGAACCGTTGCTATAGTTAGTAGTACTAGAATTATCAACATGTTTGATTGGATGTATACTGAGTGTGAGAGGCTCTATTAGTGGTGACACAAACAGAGAATAAAATTTATCGGGAGATTTTCGATATTGTTAAGAGTTGGAAATATCGAACTTGTTTACAAAATTTGCCAGATTGTTTTGTATCTAAAACTTTTAATATCCAATAGGAATTTTAATCCCCAGACTAATTGTGAGTAGTGATGCCAGATATATTATTTGTGATTTCCAGTTCGGTAATCAAAAATATCTAGGATAAATTAAATATTAAAAATTTCTAAAGGTACACATATATTACGCAATATTCTTGTGCAACTTTTGCTATTGTGCAAAATATATACCAGTGTGTATGTCAGTGTATATACCAGTGTGTATGTCATATTGGAAGGTTATACAATATATTGAAGAAAATAAATAGCTTTTGATTCTTATTGCGCAACCAAGAAATGTGAAAAATATTGTATGGTCTGTTGGCCACATTGTGCAATTTTTATATCCCTCCACAACAGAAGAAAAGAGTGATGCCACATTTTGTGCAAAAGTATTGTACATCTTTTTGCACTATGTAGGGCAAAATGACATTAATACTTGCAATGACATTTGCAATATTATTACAGTGTTCGGATACATTAAGGTCTTGATGCTTAATAAACAGACACGACACTTCAACATTTGGTAACTCCGAAAATCTACTTACTTTGGTTACCTTAGAGAATTAGAATATTTAATGGATTTGTTTTCGAAATACAAGCCATTTTATAAAATAAACCTTTATCCAAACATTTTCCTAAAGTCTATGTTCACAAAATGGTTATTGTTAAGTTAAGCCTAAATTAGTTTGAAAGTAAAGTGCAGTGAAATCTATTTTCAATAGAATTGCTCACGTCAAATCTGCTTCCAAACTAAACAGTTGAGTGTAATATCAACAACCAAAAGTAAACAGCTGACACGATGTATGTTTGGGGTAACACTGCAGGCACACGATCAAGATTTTCTTGATAGTCTTTTACATATTCTGTTTTTCAAAATATGTAAAATTGACAGCTGTGACGTAGGCTGCTCGCAAGTTGAAAGCAATTTCAAAAGAATTGTCATCAGCTGTTTTCTTGAACGTAAATTGATACACTCCACTTGAAAGAGAAATCTGAAGCAAATTCGTTTCAATTTTAGAAAGTGTGAGTGTATTGGTAAAAAGTGTGAGTGTATTAAAACTTGATCGTGTAATCCTCAAGTAAGGGGTTTTGGCTCTTAAGGCTGAATCAGTTTGTACGTAACGTTCCGCGTTAGTTTGTCTGTAATGTTACATTGAGTTTCATACACTTATAGAAATAAAACTGTAAAAATAGCAAAAAAAAAACCCATTCTTAAAATTAGTTAAAAATGAACTTGCAGAAGTGACTGCTAAAATTAACAGATTTTTTTACTAAATATTAGTATTATAAGAATAGCAAAAATAAATCTGCTGAATTTAAAAATATTAAGTTTTATTTGAGCTAAATTTTAGTTAATTGAATGTAGCAAAATAATCTGCTTACATCAGCAAAAACATTTACTAAATATTAGTAGACAAAAAAATCATTAAAAAATATGAAATTTTTAAAGTTTTTTTTTTAGTGAATAAAAGGGTGCCCTTATTAAATCAGCAATCTACAATTTTTTAGAAAATGTTTCTGTGATTTTAGCCAAATAAACTGATATTTGCATTCTATTAAATATAGCAAACATTTTGTTAATATAACAATTTTTGTTTGCTATTTTGAGTCTACAAATATTTAGTAAAAGATTTTGTTAATTTTAGAGAGTAAAATGATATTTTCAATTAACTAAACATCACATCGAATATAACTAACATTTTGTTAAGTTAACAGATTAATATTTACTGTTCTTATTTTATTAATATTTAGCAAATAATCTACTAAATTTAGCAGTTTTTTCTGCAATGTAGTTCTTAACAAATTTTAAGTAGCTTTTCTGCTATTTTTACAGGTTTATTTCTATTAGTGTACAATGTAGGAAATATCTACTTTTTAAAGCTTAAAATTTGTAAATTTATTGTGATATTCCTCACTTATGACATGTGCTAATATTTCTTTTATAAGTAAAGGATTTTTAACATAATTGTTTAAGGGGACTTATAAAATTTGGGGATTTATAAATTGATAGTAAAACTTAAACAATTCCTGTTATTTTGTTTTTTAAATTTAAAAACAATTTGTTAAAACAAAGTTGATCTTTTTAGATAAAATTCAAATAACAAATTTTAATTAGGAATCTTTAAAAGGATATTTTTAGAAGTCATCGTAAAAGTGTAACATTGTGAAAAGACAACATTAGTTAAGTGATTCTTTTAAAACTAAAATCCATCTATAACCGTTATTAAGGGTCTCTGACTTTTTTGCATAATTTTTAAAAAATTTCAAACAGCTCATCCTAGAATTTTTTGATATTTGGTAGAACGATGTATTGGTTACTTAATAAGCGGTTTTTCTTTTTGTATCATAATTGCAACCCCTAGAGTTGATATACATAACAAAAATTAAAATTTTGAAGCTTTGTATGTTCTTAAAGGACTACGATTTTTTTTAAATTATAATTTTTATGTATGGCTAAAACAAATATCTATCAAAATGATGTCCAAATTTGATGTTTCGGTTTTTCACGATATTTGATAATTTATAAATGTGGTTTATAGAACTAATTTTGTATCAAAAATTTGGGTTTTTAAGCCATTGGTTGATCTAAATATTAAATTACACTTTAATATTTAGATCAACCAATGGAGATCTATACATTTATTTCTCGCTCAACCCGAGCTTAATTTAATTGATAGTGTTTTAATAATTATGGTGCTTATGCAGGTTCTCCAATTATCGAAAAAACCGATAGTTGCATATTTTCTCTACAAATTATATACTCTTTAGATCAACTTGCTTGAGATTCCTAATCCATATAAAACTTCCCCACTATTGCACAGAAATAAGGTATGCTGGTAAACCTTGTATAAATCCACCGCCCCAAAGTATTCTTTATTTTTTTTTTTACAAACTACATTTATAAAACAGTAATGCCACTTTACGGGGACAATTCCAAAATAATTTAATTTGGCCAAAAGTTGATTGACAAAAGTTGATTTGGTAATTTCTTAGTTAACGTCTAAAGATTTTTACGTCTGCTCTAATAAGGAAGGTCTACCTAGGCACACTCTAGTGTCTAACTAAAACTTTGATATGCTGCAGAGTTGATCAAAATAAGGAACACGAGATCCTTTTCAGCTGCTTTATCTGATATTTGTGGTCTAAAGGAAGGTCCTTAAACAATATTTTTGCATACATGTTACAAGGTAACTACACTCAAAGAAGTTTGTAGTTTAAATTAACTGAAAATGGAATTTAACATAAATGATAAATCACTTAAAAGCCGGTCTACTTGCTTTTCATTTAAATCAACTGTCTCTTGTTATTTATCTTTAAATATTGTTTAAATAACTAACAATAAGAACAAATGCATAGTAAGTTAAAAATAAATGTTCCAATTTTAACTAAAAACATACTTCGTAAATTTTTTTTATTGAAATTCTGTGAATTTTATCAAATTTTGTGTAAATTATTCATCGCATTGTGTTAATTTTGTATATGTATTTGCAAAATTTTCCTAAACTACTTTCCATGTAACATGTCATTTCATACATTATAAAATATTACAGTAAACCTCGTTAATTTCTCCACGCATAAATACCTTTTTCGCTTTTACTTTGAACTTTGAGTCCCCGTTTATTTTAACCCATTTTTCATACAAAAGCCGACGGTAATTTAACTTTCGCTTAATTACCCATTTCGGTTAATAACCTCAAAATTTTCATTCCCAGAATGAAATTTCCCTTAAATTGCCCTCGTTTATTTACCCAAAGTACCTTTTGGTTACAGCCTTGCACATACACAACCAAATTAAGTAACTTTCGCTTAATTACCCATTTTGGGTAATTAACAGAAACTGTACACTCCCAAAATGAAATTTCACTTAAATTTTGTATTTTAATTTGCCTTGGCTATTTGTTTACGCACCTTGCAGTCTTTCAAGAATAAAAAAAAAAAAAAACATTGTTTCTTTTCCAGTTTTTAGTAAAAAAGTTTTAAGTTTTTTAACGAAATGGCTCCAAAGAATAAAGCTTTAACTATAAAGGAAAAACTTCAGCTGATCTCACTGGCAAACAAAAAAAGTATAAAACAAAGCATCAACTGGCCATCGACTTCAAATGTGATATTTCAACAGTCAATACATAAATATATTCGGATAATTGCATCGTTATGGGTATTTAAGAGTATTCGTATAATTACCTCTATGAGGTAATTAAACGTATACGCTTTATTGCTTTCCCCGGATAATTACCCAAAAATCTTGCCAATTTTAAAGAGGTAATTAACCGAGGTTTACTGTATGCAAAATCTTTACAAAATGTCAAACTTATATTGCATACTTCTAGCATTTTGTGCACATATTTTAATCAAGCATTACTTGGTAAAATGTTACAAAATAAATATGGGCAAACATAAACAGATAATAGATAATTTCTTGAACAAAAGTGTTGACCAAAAAGAAAAATAGAACACAAAATAGTCTGTGAAATAAAATATGTTTAATACATAAAAACTTTATTTAAATATAAATAAATTAAATCTTTTAAATAAAAGAGAAGTAGTCGAAACAAAAATCTGAAAAATGCTAAGTTTATTTTATTTATTTATTCTAGATCAAAGTCATTGGTGAAATTGGATAGCATATATTTTCTTGGGGCTAAATTGAAGGACGCGGTAATATTAATTATAACAAGAGTTATATAAAATTTTTGTAGTTGAAATGCTCCTACTATACTTGGTAATATTATAACCTTTTTTTTAAAAAACGTTACCCTAGAATTTTTTTGTGTGTACACAGAAAGAAAACAGTTTTGTAGTTGCAACCGAATTTTTTGCTAACCGAATTTTTGTAGTTCCACGTACTATCACTATTATTAAATTTTAATACTATTGTAACAACCGACATTTATTTACAAATTATTTACAAAGTTTAGTAACGTCATGATGCTTGATAGGAAAAGACCTAACCACGTGCTTGATTACTAAGAAGACAAGAATGGAGCAAAATTGATTATTAATAGGTTTTTTGTTAAAGTTCTGCTTATTATGGAGGCTCTAACTTTTCTAAAACTTCGGGTTCTGATGAGATCTTTAGCCAGATCGAAATACTAGTATCAAGTAACTCTATCGGATGATGAAATAATTAGAATTTTAAATGGGGAAAACAATTGGCACAATTTAGTACAATACATTATCAGTGCTTTGGCTTATCGTAAAACACTAATACTTGAATATAATAATTAAAGAAAAAAAAAAAAAAAATAATACATTCATTGTAAAATTAAATTATATTTTTTATGTGAAACTCTTTTTTTCCGGCTAACGACATAGTCACAGCCGTATATTCTTTATATTTTTATAACGTTTTAAAAAAAAAATCAAAGAAAATACCAAATAAAGAATTACTACTACTACTACTACTACTACTACTACTACTACTACTACTACTACTAGTATCAACCTAGCTAATATGTTTGATTTGCTTTATTTTTGTAAAAAGCTCGTTATAAATTAAAAATAACATAAAAATAATCTCGATGTATATAAAAACAAAAAACTAATATAACTGTTCGAATTTTTGTTGTAACAATTGAATATTTTATGTTTATGGACTATATATACTATATATATATTCTATAAATAGATTCACATGCATGCGTTCAACAAAATTTATTTCATTAATAAAAAAAATTATATGTCTCGAACTCGGCTCGAACCGGCGATCTTTCGTTTGTCAGGCAAGTACTTTACATTTATCCTAAACCCAATTTAAATGTTTTTTTTATTTAAATTTCAACGTTGAATATTTTCTTGTTTCAAATTTAAATATTTGTCTAAAAATAGATTTTTATGTACAATAGAAATTCGGTTGCTAATCTCAATATTTTATTAGAGTTACCAAAACTATAAAACAAATTTATATTATTTTAAAATTATTTTATTAACAAAAAATTCTTCTCCGCGAACTGGGCTCGAGCCGGTGACCTTCTGCTTGGCAGGCAATTACTTTCCCTAACTTGAGGGTTACACGATCAAGTTTTAATACACTCACACTTTTTTACCAATACACTCACACTTTCTTAAATTGAAACGAACTTGCTTCAGATTTCTCTTTCAAGTGGAGTGTATCAATTTACGTTCAAGAAAACAGCACAGTTTTAACTGCAAATATTTTATTAAAGGGATAAAATCTACGAAAAGTGGTTGTTTGTTGGTATTAAAGGTAATGTAGAAGACAATAATTTTTTTTAATATTGATTACGAAAACCAATATTTTGAATGATGTGACTGTGTTAAGGTTAATTTTATATATTTTCTGTTTACAATATAGTTTAATTATTCTGATGATGATGTGCTCCCCGGTAGGCTAATTGGTAGCGTGCTGGCTTATCAGTGCGGGGGACGTGGGTTCGATTCCCACCAGAGGCACTGGTCTGTTTTCGCTACAACGCGCCGAAGGCCATATTAGCTAGTGCTCGGTTAGGGTAATAGTATATAATTTGTCATATTATTACATTATAATTATATTATTATTAATTAATAAAAAAAAAAAAATATTGTGATGATGAATTTTTAGTACTTACAATTAAAATTATTGAATAATGATTAAATATTGTTGGTTACAATGGAATTCCAACCAATTTATTCTCTGTGTGCAGATCAGTAAAAATAAAAGTTATATTAAGTTATTCGAAATTCTTGCAGCTTTGTTGTTGTTGTTGTTTGTTTGTTTTTTTTTACAAAATGAAGATACACAACACTACCCTATGGGGAATGGGACCGGTTCTGCGTGTGCCACAGACTCGGTCCCTTCGTGCTAGAGACCGGTCCTCTGCTAAACCCTACCCTATGTAAAGAACTGGCAACTTTAAAATTGGCTTGTCATAGGAGGGGGTCATTTGTCCTGCTTTAAACCACATAGTGGCATGCCGCAGGACTAACCAAAGATGGGCATACCACAAGACTGTCGCAAAAGGCCCATGTCGTATAAAATAAACGAAAACTAAACATCTTCCAATGGGAATATTCTGGCCAACTGGCTTTTTCTTCTTAATAAGCATTCTGGTTAAGTCTGGTTAAGCCACCCTTTACCAGTCACAGGATTGGTAATTTTAGGGCAATTTACACTGCTTAACCCACTTCAGTATGAAATAATAAAAATCCTGTGATAAGTCCTTCCTTAACCAGTCACTTTTAGGTCCATTGACTCCTCATTCCCCATAGGGTACATACACATTGTTTGTATGGCTGCAGTGCGATATAGTGATGGGAAAAGAATGAGTAGTGGGTAAAGAGTATGGAGTATTTGTCTTTTTTATAGGTACTCAATACTTAAAAGTAACTACTTGATATTTTCAAAATTGTATTTTGGATAGAAAAACAATACAATATTTCGACTCCTCTGAAATAATTAGCATTAAACTACAACTCTGCTAAATGATAAAAATTAAAGGTGAAAGTGAAAAGTTTAAAGAAAAAAGTTGAAAAACTATGAAAAAACCCTGAATAATTTATAAACGATTTGTTAAAATTTTAATTTTCAATAAAAGTTAAATTTTTCATAAACATTTTGTAAAAGATTAAAGTGAATTTTAAATTTCAAAATCGTTCAAAGTATCGAGTAGTATCGAGTATTAACCATATCGAGTACTGAAAAGTAACCGAAATTACTAGCTCTACTGTAGTATTTGTATAAACTTTTGCAATTTTTGTAATTTTAATTGAAATAATTTTGTATATAAACAAACCAAACCAAACAAACAGACACGAATTTTTTGAATATGTTTTTTTTTTTTTTGTGAAAAAAAATAATTTTTAATAACTGTAATGGAATAAAATGAACTATAATATTCCGTTTTAGTGATTCAATTTGAATGGAACTTTAAAAAAAATTGAAAATACTAAAAGAAACTAAAAAAAATCGATAAATGGTAGTAAATTATTTTGTACAAATGTATAAAAAATTTGCAATAAATATTTAGAAAAAAAAAGTAAATGCACGTTTCTTTATTTTTAAATCAACTGAAAACTTTTTTTTTATATTTATATATTTATTTATTTTTTTAAACTGTAAACTACATAATATTTTGAGTGTACTTACAAATTGAGTATCAAAAGAAAGGAATTTAAAACATCTCGCAATTTGTTCAAAAACATTTTAAAAATTTATGATGTAAATTAGTTTACAACAAATTTGAAACACATTTTTACTCACTAAAAGTGAGATTGTGCAGCTATGGCAATTAACGTTCATTAGAGGTGTTCGCCATAGGAGAGCATCTTAAATAATTTAAGGATGATATAAATATGAAAATCTTTTATATCAATAAGTAAAATAAATATACCCTGCGGGAAATGAAGGGTCGATTGATTCAAAGTGGTAATTCTGTGATGTATGATTGGGGATCAAGTCACGCAACTTGTGAAACCAAAATTGTGGTGCACCAAAAAGTGTTAGTTTGGGTGAAATGTCCAATCACGTGACTATAGTTATGGTGACAAACGACAAACCATTCACTGGTTGGTACCAGATATATCACGTTACTGGAGAAACAGAAATATAAGATCAAAGTGTAATGAAGCAACTAGGGTCGTTGCAGTTGAAGTTGCTACTGGTCATTGAACTGGTTCAAAACCGCTAGCAGTGGATACAGTTCATTCACTGAAGGAATTTTTTATGTACCGACTTTGTGACAGTATAAATGAAGACGTAACAATTCACTGGTTTAAGATAACTGAATACGGAACTGTTTAGACAGTGACCAAGCTTGTCAGATATGGCGATTTCTCACCAAACGTCGCGATCTTAAAACTCGTTTACAAAGTTAATTTTCGAAATGCCGACTGCCGATTTTTCTAGGGAATGACGATTTTACACATAAATTATCGCTACCAAAAAACTATTACCATATGATTTTTTGTACAACGTATTCAAAAACTTAAAACACTTTACAAGAATATAAATTAAAATTTAAAAATATCTTGTTTAGATATTTTACAAGATTTTTGGTAACGATTTTTTATGTTTAAGTAATTGGCGAGTTTTAAGAATTTCTTTGGGAACAAAATTGGAACTGAGTTTTTATTTTGTTACTCTGCTTTATAAGTTATACATTAAAGTTGTGCTGAATTGTTGCAGCTCCTTCTTTTTATAAAGATATTACTGTGAACTAGAATTATAATGCAACATACAAAATTAAAATGTTTATGAAGTGATTTTTAAAAGTGTTGGAACATAAAAATTAGTAGAAATTGTATGATAATACCAATGTTAGCAAATAAAAAAAAAACTAGCTGAATATCTATATTTTGAACATCCGGATTTCTTGTCCAGTTTATGTACCTTTCCAAATTTAAATTGTTATAATGAATTTAATGTTAGTGTTTTGAGTTGGGTATAGACAAAGTATACTAATTTTAAAATTTATTTTTGTTATGCCTTTTTGAAGGTTTTTTGAACAGGTGGTATGTGACTTGTTTTCCTTCAACAATTTTTCTCCAGTTCTACTACACGTACAACTACACCAGTCACGTGATGATTTTTTTCCCACTGGTTCTGTTGCATATCACATAAATCCTTAAATGTTCATACTTTGACACTACATACTTCTAACTTGTCCCGTAGCATATTCATTTCAGTCGGTACGGTGATAGGTTACCTTGGTCAAGTTATTCGCCACGTCACACAGTGCTCCGCAGTTAGCAATTGTCACCTCCTATGACAGGCCAATGTTAAAAGTACCGACCACTTTCATATAACAGAACCGATACTAGGACTGGTTCATACACACAAAGTTCTAGTCACGTGACCATACCAGTGACTGGTTCATTTCCCGCAGGGTAATTATACACTGAGAGTATTATCTGCATGATATGAATGATTTTTTCATTAGACCTATGAATTGTCAGGGGAATTCGTTCACTGAAATTTTTCATTAAATTAATGTTGTTTTTCATAAAATGAACAATTCTGAACAAATTGATTTTATTTATTAAAAGTTTTATATGCCTAAAGTTTCATGAAAAGAATAAAGCTTTTTCATTAAGTTAAAGTAATTTCTAATGCACTTTGTAAAGAAAACATCATTAGTTTAGTGAACATTTTCATTAAATCTCATAAAAGAAGATTATCTCTATGTATACATAAAAAGAATTTAAGTTTTTATGTTACAGCTTTAAAAATTGTGACGATTTTCTCTCATATATACAAATACTATATTCGCAAATATATTTCCAAAATTATAAAAAAAAAAATTTAATTGATACCATTCAAATTTTTTGCGATTTTGAATTATGTTATTAAAATTTTAATTAAAAATAATTTATTAAGTTTTTACAACAAATTTTAATCATACAAGAATTTCGTTAACCCTTTCAGGACAAACGGCAAGTATAAATTTCTATCTGGTCCCACTTACCCATCACAGTTTCCTCAAAATTTGTAAAAATAATTCTTTATTTAAAGGGCAAAATTAAAATTTGTTTACGATCGAAATGATTGACAAAGAGGAGGGGTAGGGAGCAAATTTTATGTTACATAACTATTACTTACAAGCGATCGATGCCGATGTGGACCCTTAGATTGCTGTGTTACATACAAGGGGAGTCTCCCGATGGGTTTCCTTTGATCTTAATGAAATTTGTATATGTGGTAAAGAAAAAACAAAAACAAATAAGGGACACGTATTTTTTTTAAGTATAGGGTTAAAAAGTGGCGTCAAAAACTACCACATTTTTTGTTTATTTTATATTGCTTATTTCGAATTGTTTCATAGAAATTTTAGACAAATTGGGTACACGCAGAAAAAAAACTGGGAGAATATTATCGAAGTGCTTAGGAATTATACAGCTACAAAAGTTTCAAGTTAGTTTTACAAAAAAAAAAAAAAAAAAAAAACTGTCATATTTTTGGTTTATTTTAGAAATTTTTAAAAATAAATTAAAATTTTTTTTCTTTTTGCACCAAATACTACACAAAACATGATTTCATTTGATCATAATTATGTCTGGGATTAGAGATGATGTAGCACAAATTAATTTTAATTTTTAATTTTTATTTTTTTTTTTAATAATGTAATATTTGTTATGTTTTTATTTGTTCGAATGCGTCTATATGAAATTTTCTGTGCAATCACTGACCGTGGTGTAGATAAACTGATTTCTAATGCCACATGCACTCGCACTACACGTTAGACAGAGCGCTTTAGCCCACTGATCTATCGTCAGGTCGAGTTTTGTTGTGATTAAAACTAGTTTTATTCAATACACGGTGTTTTTGTTCCTGCATAGATAATCTCAGAAGTACAACTCCAACAACACAACAGTTCTATTTTTAGAAACTTACCTCACTCTAATGTCCACTGTTTTCCCATATGTGTAAGTGATGCCACATCTATGATATATTCTTTGTATATTCGATTGTCTACTTTGCTAGTGCACAAATAAAAAAATTTTGAGTTATTTTTAAAAAACACTAAATTTTTAGATGAAATCATGCCACAATATCTCAAAAAACCGTTAGCGCGATTTCAAATATTCGTGATCTGTCAAAAGACATATTTTTATTAAAGCAATTTAAGAAAATTTTCAAAAATCAAAAACCTTGGTTGCGGGTTGTCATGGGTTAATGCTTTTCAATTTTTCTCAAATTCGCACCATCTGACTTTTAGACGTAGTTTTACAATAATCGCAACAATATAAAAATCGAAAGGTAAAAAAAAATGCCACTCTTAAAAACATGTTCATTCTGGTAACACCTTACAAAACACACATTATTAGGATACTTTCCTTGTAAGCTGAAATGTAATGATTTTTTTTTTTGGAAAATTTTATTTCTTATTTTGGGTATATTATTTTTTTATAAGTTTTGTGTGGAAAAATAAACTTTTTGTAATAAGACGGTAAGGTGTTAGTTTTCTATTACAAACCCTATTATTTTAACAAGGGCATGTCCATCGAGGTAACTACTTACCTGGGTAACATATTACTCATCGCTTACAGTTTAAGAGTTGTCAAAAACTTTTTTTTTTTTTTATTAATTAATAATCATGCAATTACAAATTATATGCTATTACCCTAACCGAGCCCTAGATACTATGGCCTTCGGCGCGTTGTAGCGAAAAGACACCGGTGCCTCTAGTGGAATCGAATCCACGACCCTCGCACTGATAAGCCAGCACGCTACCAACTAGCCTACCGGGGCGCACTCAAAAACTTTTTATTTAAATCTTTAATTTTTAGATGGAATATTATTTTAAAATTGTCAAATTTGTAGCAAAAATTTAATAATAGTATGTTGAAAGGAACTGTTTATCTTCGGGCTAAGGGTATAGGGTAAATGGCCCACCAAATAAAACAACACAAGAATTTCAGTTTAAAGTTATAAAAGGGGTTTATTCAATATAGATTTCCGGGTTAGACTTAAGTTAAAATTAATAAAAATTGGCGTTGTGGTGTAATGGTTAGTGTTGTGGTATAATGGTTAGCGCTTTAGACTGTTACACAGATGGTCCCAGGTTCGATTCCCGGTGACGACAACATTAATTTAGAAAATTAATATGTATGATTTATATTTTCTATCACTTATATGTATCGCAGCTCCCACCTTCCGTGTTCCTATAGCACTTAACCCCACCGAAGTAAAATAATGAATCAGGGCTTCAATCAGGCTTCAATCAGCTTCAATAAGTTCGCCAACTCTCCATCAGGTGGCGAGCAACAACTGTTCTAAGACTTATAATCTCGCGCAATTACAGTGTTGCCATGTTTGAAGCCCTTCATCTTTCACCACCTTTCTTCTCTCCACTATCCGCAACACATTAACTAATATGAAGAATTTCTTGAGTGTTGCTTCTCTTAAAAAAAAAAAAAAATTAAACGCAATTAATTCACAAAAACAAAAAATTTTCAAAAAGCCATAAAAATGAAATTCGAACTAACTTTTCAAAACCCTTTGGCGGTTTTGTTTATCCAATAGTCAACTTTTATTTTGCATGGGACCCAATGAGGCTGACGACGATGACCCAAAATGTGTTGCACAGTGTTATTTGTCTAAAACAAAAGAAAGTAAAACATGAAACATTAAAACAACCCTTTTGGCGGTATTGCTTAGAAATTTTTGAGATAAATCTAAAACAAAATTACCAAAAATTATGAATTTTTTTTCAAGGAAACTTTCTTTGCAAAATAATTTTCAAACTAATGATAATCGGTTTTTTGCTCAAAGCTAGCAACTTAACTGCTCAACTAGTGGTCGGTCTAGCTACTATGTGGGAGGAGGAGTTGAGTTCATTTGCACACTGACAACAACAAAAATAGATTTTAACTCTGGTCTATCTGGTTGGTTAGCTTTCGGTTTTTGTTTTTTTTTAGCATACATAGATATAACTTAACAATAATTTAAAAAATATTTATGAGCATTTATGTTCATAATGTGCATTTAATTTTTTGGCTAGAAAGCTAAAACTGTTTAAGATTATGCTCTTTTTGGCATAGATATGAATGAATGTTTATCTATGTGAATTGAATGGTGAATTGTTTGTTCACATTTCAGTTGTTTTTTGTTTCTTTAGTTTGTTGTAACTTCAAGTGTGTGACACATTTACATAAATCAGTACACTCAAAAAATAAGTAATTAGACAAGTTAGTAAAACGTCTTGTAAATCAGGTATACTATTTTTCAGCAAATTTATATAACTAAATATTTGTAATTTCAACAGATTTATTTTTGCTATTTTAATATTAGTCCCAGTTCACACACGGCAATTTTACTTGCGCAAGTCTTAAGTTTATAGAAGAGGGAGGAAAAGAGAATTTAAGGGGGTACAGACTTGCCCGTACACCAATTCCGTTTTGTTTTGTCATCCGCAATTTTCAACACGAAGTTTCAAAACGAAAATTGCTAAAACAAACTTTTCCTGTGTGAACACAAAAGCAAGTTCAAAGGTAAAATTGCCGTGTGTGAACCGGGACTTACTAATATTTAGTAAAAAAAAAATCTGCTAATTTTTGCAGTTTTTTCTGCAAGCTCATTTTTAACTAATTTTTAGTAGTTTTTTTTTTTTGCTACTTTAACACTTTTATTTCTATGACGAAACGATTTCTTTAGAGTGGATTCATTGATTTAATGAATAATTTCATTAAATTAATGAAAATCCATTAATTGGGTTTTTTAAGATTTTTTCGTAATTTCATAACAAATATTTATTAAATCAAGGAACAAGTTTTGATTTTTATTCAATTCAAATTTAAACTTGTAATATACAAAAATAAATAGTTTACCCAAGTAAAAAAAAATTGATATGGGGCATCATAAAATTATATTAAATCTATATCTATACTAATATTATAAAGAGGTAATGTTTGTATGTTTTTTTGTTTGTTTGTAGAAAGTAATCTCCGTAACTAACCATACGATTTCTAAATTTTTTTTACCAATATTTAATTTGGTCCTCCAGGATGGACATAGGCTATATATCGTTCCGATTTTTTTTTTTTTTTAAGTTATGAGCGGAAACATAAAAATAATCTATATATATAAAATACAATGTTTGTATGTTTGTCCTCTATAGACTCTAAAACTATCCAACCGATTTGGCCCAAACCGGTTTCATTTGAAAGGTTATAGTCCAAATTAGGTTTTCGGATATATATATTTCAAGTGGGCGTGGCCCCTCCCACATAAATTGAATAACATCATATATCTTGACTATTGTGATAGCAAGAGTTTTGAAACATTGCAGTATTCCATATGTTACTGATTTGAATAATCAGGAAAAAATGGGCGGGATCGGACCAGTGGGAGTGGCAGCTCCCATACAAAGTAAATATTCAATATCATATATCTACAGTACTATAATAGCCATAGTCTTAGAAATTTGTGCACGTTTATTATTTGTTAATGTGAATAGTCATGGGAAAAATGGGCGTGATCGGACCAGTGGGCGTGTCAGCTCCCATACAAAGTAAATATTTAATATCATATATCTACAGTTCTATAATAGCCAGAGTCTTAGACATTTGTGCACGTTGATTATATTATGAATAGTCATGGGAAAATTGGGCAGGATCATACCAGTGGGCATGGCAGCTCCCATACAAAGTGATTATTTAGCTCATATACAAAATTAATATTAATATTAAATATCTAGGGTTCTATATTAGCTATATAGCCTTCAAATTTTGTACGAGTCCATCAATTACAATATTAGTAGTCGAACTGAAAATGGGCGGAATGGGATAAATGGGAGTGGTACCGCTATATATATATAAAACAGGATGTGTGTATGTATGTAACGTATGGACTCCAAAACGGCTGGGCCGATTTTGATGAAATTTTTAAGGAATCTTCAGAATATTCAGGCGGGTGACACTGTAAAGTCTGATTTTTGATTTTCTGTCTGTGGGTGGAGGGGCGTGGCAAAATCCAATTTTCATATTGTACCACCAATGACATATACATACATTTATTTTTTTTGCTTTTTTTATTTTATTTTTTTTTTTTTTTTTTTGAAAGCCGTTGTCATGTTTTTCAAAACAAGATATCAAACTCTTAAATCGGTTATGTAGTTCCGAAGATATTTACAAAAAACCAAGCTATGTTACACGAACACAACAGCCTCATCCGTCTATTCAAAACAGCCCCTAGACCAGATGACGACAGACGAATTTACGGTTGTGATAAGAGCTGACCAGACAGCGCCTGGTGAGCATGAGCGGCGCTTTAATGCACCGGTAATAGGTGACGTCGCAGTTGTTATGGCAGTTGTTTTCAGCTATTTATTTTATATACTTCAGCAAATAAGGCGATAGAAGGACAAAGAGGCGTTTGGCTTCCCATGAAATTACAAATTTTAAAATGATTTACTAATGTGAATTTATTTTTTTAATTATTTATTTGCGTACAAGAAATTTCTTGATTTAAAGAATTAATTACAATTAAAATTTGAAGGCAAAACAACGTTTGCCTGGTCAGCTAGTTATATATAAATTAGATATGCGATGAGATCAAATTTTATCCGAAAAATGTGAACATTTTTTTTTTTTTTTTTTTGTTTTTTTAAAGAGAAGCAACACTCAGGAAATTTTTCCTATTAATTAATGTGTTGCTTTCTTTGGAAAGGGGATAGTGGAGAGATGAAAGGTGGTGAAGGATGAAGGCCTTCAAACAATGTAATTGTGCGAGTAGATAAGTCTTAGAACAGTTGTTGCTCGCCACCTGATGTAAAGTTAGCGAATTTATTGAAGCCTTTTGTTTTATAGCCCTGATTCATTATTTTACTTCGGTGGGGTTAAGTGCTATTGGAACATCGAAGTTACAATTGCATCCTAATTTTGTCCTCATACAACTTTTTGAGCTTTGTAGAAAATTGTATCGTATTAGATATAATTCGATATTATTAAAACAAGGTTGATACAAACAGTTTTTTCTTTTTCCCAACAATTATATCTAATTTCATACACCAATATATACTTAGGACTAATAGTATTTTTGCCATTTTGTTACTAAGGTGAATCTGTGGAGATTTAATGGCTTTATGTCAAACATTTAAACAGCATTGTTTTGTAGAAATTGTTTGCTTTTCTCAGACTTTATCAATATTAAAATGCATAAGTCTATTGTTTTTCATCTGTATGAACCATTAGCATATCGCTCATTTACTTCAAGAACGTCACAACTCAAAAAACATGAATTTTGAGTTAATGATGCAGAATTATTCGTTATATTACGTATCATATAGTGTAAAAAAGTCGTATTGACATCTTGTTTAGTCACCTCTTGAGAGAAATTATGTCGTTATTTTTTTTCAAGGTGCTAGTAAATTGAAAACTTTAAACTCGTTTTTTTTTTCTACGATATTAACATTATATTTCTGAACAATTTAGGTGTTGCAACTAAATTTCAGTTGAATTAACCAACCTTTGTTGTAAAAACTAATGCTAAGTTGTGCCAACCATCTGAAATTCGTAATAACCGAATTTGAGTCGTAGTAGCCGAATTTTAGTTGGCAAAGAGCTAAATTTTTCTCTGTGTGTAGCATACATTTTTACACAAGTGCGCGACTGCGGCTAGATTCGTTCTTGTGAACAAAAATACAAATTTTGTAAGTTAACGAACTCAAAAATCTCAAATTCTGAATTATATTTATTATATCTTAAATTACTTAGAAAATATTGTTCATTTGGCGCCATATATAATTGAATGTAGCTTTGTAATAGACCATATATAATCATATTTAAATTCAATTAAAAAATAATCAAAGCATTGTCCATCATATATCTCTATATAATTTTGGGTGGAAAAATATATGCTTTTATAAGAAAATATTTTTAATGTTGGTTTACATGAAGTTTTATATAATTATATGTACATTTATATTAAATTATATACGAACGCATATATAACTTTATATTGTGTATATAGTAATATATAATTAGGTATATTAAGTGCAATTGCATATAAGACAATATATAATAATATATTACTATATGTACCCCCATATTAAATGTTTTGATGCAACACAAAGCTATATACAATTATATACAAATATTATGCTTTAACATATATGTGTATATGACTATATAAATTTATGCATTGAAACATCTCATTGTATAAAATTGTATATGAATATATATAGACTTTTTTATTTGGATAGTGTAATAGTAAATTTTTGCATTAAAACATTTAATTGTATAAAATTATATATGAATATCTATAAATTCATTAAATAAATATTCAAGCTCGAGGTCAGTTTTTTTATTATAGGTTTTTTCTTCATTTTTTCTTTTTTCTTTATTTTTCACTTTTCGATATTCCGCTGTCCTCTGGACACCATCTTCTCGAAATCTAAAATTATACATTTAACGATTTTAAATATATATTTGATTTTTATTTAGATAGTGAAATTTTTATATTTTTTCCTATATTTTTTATTAAAAAAATTCATTGTTTTAATGAAGGAATTTATTAATACTATGCACAAATTTCTATCAGTGTAGTGGATAAGCACTTAATTGTATGAATATGAATATAAACTATGACTGTGTTTACAAAAATTTTGAAATAATAAAATACTTTCGATTTTATTTATTTCAATCGCAAATGATAAATTTTTAATCTTAAATTATTGCTACTAATGATATTATAGTGTGATTTTTAATTTTATTTAGCTACAAAATCACTTATTACTCTCATATGTCAGTAAATAAACAACAAATTGTAGCTTTAGAAGGTTAAATATATAAATATTTAAGCACCCACCAGCAAACAAAATGCAACTAAATGACATCGCAAGTAAAATTTTCTACTAAATTAAACCATTTCCGTTTTTTCTAAAATAAAATTGTGTTGTTATAAACGCTAACAAAACCAATTATTTAAAAAAAGTTTAACCCTCTAACTGGCAACCAATGTTTTGCAACGAAATTCATACCATGTGATCCACTCGAAAAACAAATAATAAGTTCTTCAACAAAATTTTTGTTAAAGTTCTGCCCTATATGGAAGCTCTAACTTTTCTAAAACTTCGGGTTCTGATGAGATCTTTAGCCAGATCGAAATACTAGTATCAACCTAGCTAATATGTTTGATTTGCTTTATTTCTGTAAATATACAGAGGTTGGAAGCTCGTTATAAATTGAAAATAACATAAAAATAATCTCGATGTATATAAAAACAAAAAACTAATATAACTGTAAAAAATATTACTTGAGCCAGAGTACACACTAAAATTTTTTTATATAAATAGAACATTTTTGGTCTTCAAAGTTTAGTAACGTCATGATGCTTGTTAGGAAAAGACCTAACCACGTGGTTGATTACTAAGAAGACAAGAATGGAGCAAAATTGATTACACAAGGCAACAATTTTGAAAAAATTTTAGGGGCTTTGAAAACCACTATACAATTTTGATGTATTGTGGTCCCAGTAGTACAAATATGGTTCAATTTTGAAATTCTATGGAGAGGTTTTTTTTTTAAAAAATTTTTAATTAAAATTATAAATTTTTTTAGACGTGTCTCCACATAATTAATGATAACTAAAAAAAAATTAGTCCGATATTATTCAAATAAATTTAGAAAAACTGAAATTTACATAGCCTTTAATCCGTTAATATATTGCGTTTCAATCGGCTCAGTAGTTTTGGAGTTATAATAAAAAATTGAGGGAAAAAATATTTTTTTTACGTGAAAATAGCAAATTTTTTTGGTTAAAAAAAATCATAAAAAATCGAAAACGGCAAAAATCGTTCAGATTTATTGCTTTATCGCAAAGCCACATGTAATAGGAACAAAATGAGATATCGATCATAAAAATCGATTGATTTTTTTCGAATTTATTCACAATTAAGTGAATTCGCTCATTTTCACCAAATTTTAGTTTTTTGTCTGATATACATAAAATTGAGTAGTTAATGTTCTTCTTTCGATTGATTGAATTTTGAAAACATTTTCCCCATGCTATGTACAAATTTTCACATCAAAAATGCATTACATAGTAACATTCGTGTATTTTTTGGCAAAACCCTACCTAGAATATACTGATTCTATTCTTCGGAAAGACATTTGTGTTGGATGAGCTTAAATGTAAATAAATAAATAAATTAAATAGTAGAAAATTTATATTTTATTATTCACATTTATTATAATAAATAAAACAAGAAAATAAATAAATAAATATGTATTATAAACTACAAACTCTGAAATTTTCTTTTAGTCGATTTTCTACTATTGTTGAATAACGAAGTGTTACTCTGAATACTCCAGCAAAAATCAGCCATCATGTGTGCATCCCAGCGACCCTGGTATCGTTCCTCCATTGTCCGGATATCTTGGTGGAATCGTTCGCCCTGTTCTTCACTCAAGTCTCCTAGATTTTCAGGAAAACGATCTAAGTGACTGTGCAGGTAGTGTACTTTGATGCTCATGTTGCATCCAAGATTCTGGAAGTGAGTTAACATCTCTTCAACGTGCGCAACGTAATCATCACCCTTGTTATTTCCTAAGAAATTTTGAATAACCCATACAAACGAATCCCATGCATTCTTCTCAATTTCTGACATTGAACTGCCAAATTCAGTATCGTTCACCAATTTGCGAATTTGTGGGCCATCAAATATGCCTGCTTCCATTATGCAAAAGGACACACTTCAAGCTGCGTTTTGATGAGTCGATAAACAAACGCCATTCGTTTGAATCATATCTCTGTAAGCCCATGGCAGTCATCAAACCAGAAATATCTGTGCAGTACACAAAGTCATCCTCTTCAGCAAAATAATGAAGTAAGTCTTTTTTCTCGAGTACGGTAATACGAAACTTTAGTTTCTTTAGTTATGAGACCTGTTTCTTTCATCCGGGACGCAAGTAATTCAGAAGATCTTTTCGACAATCCAAGGTCTCTAATTACATCATTAAGCTGATCTTGATTCCATGGTCTCGGCGAGAAATGTTTGTGTGGGATGAACTCGTCATTTTCAGCTGTAGATGGTAGTGCTGGATCTGACATATCTGCTTGGTAAGACATACTTGAGGTTGAGTGTCCTGGTGAAGATGAAAGCACATGACTACAGCTTGCACCCCGATCTTGAGCATATTCTATTTCTTGTGAATGTAGAACTGCAAGTGTAAACCCATCAGCAGACCTCGTGGGGTAAGACCATCGCATATGTTTTCCAAACCGCTTTTTGTACTTAAACAAAAATAACACTCGAATGCGTGGTTCGCTGTTTCTCTCCATAGCATAGGCTTCAAAATTTCCAAGTGTCGTCTGTAAAATGAAAAAAAAAATTGAAATCAGGAATATGAAGAATTCAAATTTTAATTAAGAAATATTGTAATTATAAAATATTCCAAATCTATTAATTTATACTTACTTTACGTTAGAAGACTTCATAGATAAATTCAATCGACATGGAATGCATATAGTACTCGGTGTCCAATGCTGGTTCAAATTGTGCGGATAGATATTATAGCAATCTTGATATGACTTTTGCAATGAAGTTAAGAAGCACTTCCGTTTTTTCCCGGTGATATATTGGCCGCACACATAACAAAATAAATCTGGATCGTTTTTACATAAAAATGTTCTGGCTCATTTTTATTAATATTTGAAAATTGTTTTTAACTTCTAAGCTGTATGACTCTAATTTTTGTGTAGGTATTAAATGATGTTTGCGTTTATCGCAAACACTTCTCGAATGAAATAAAAAGGGTGAAGGAGATCTTATAAATACTGATACTATAATTTGGGATAACCCTTTGTGTGGATACAGTTTGTGTGTGCTGCAAATTTTTTATTATTCCCAAGAATCCTAAAAAACATTAAGGACTTTTATGAAAAAAAAAAAAATTATCCGTTACAGGTAGCTAACGGAAAATAAGAGCACTTCAGCGTACACGCACATTTATGAGCGTTTTATTACTATCCTACCGCAATCGTAAAAATTAAACAATCTTTTGTTTATTACTTATTTTTTTTTAATTATTAGAATCATAAAAATGTCATAGAGGTTTTTCCCAAAGGGGTTTTGCCAAAATGCGTGTCGTAAAATGCACCTGAGTTTTTATGTTCTGCATTTTCATTATGTAGGTACAATTTTCTACAGTGCTTGTAAATATGCGATACCTTCAATTAATTGTAAATAAAAATGTAAAGCATGCATCGATTTTTATGATCCATATCTAGTTTAATTCGCATGATATGTAGCTTTACTACAAAAAAATAAAAAGTAATATTTTTTGCAGTTTTCGATTTTTTCCAGATTTTTGTTTTTTCAAATTTTTTTTTTTTTTTAGCATTTTTTTTTTTTTTTGCTAACAATTTGTTTCATAACTTTGAAACTATTGATCGCATTAAAAAAATTTGTACAGTTCTTTAAAGATATTGTAAACCTTAATTTTTGTAAATTTAATTTGACAAAATCGGACTAGTTTGTTTTTGAGTTATGACAACATAAGTGGAGAAATGGCTCAAAATATTGTCAATTTTAAAAAAAAATTTTTTTAAAAAAAAATTATCCATAGAATTGAAAAATTTTACCCATTTTTGTACTTAGGCAGCCATGATGCATCAAATCTATATAGTGGTTAGTCAAGCCTTTTTTTGCTGTTGACCTGTGTTATTAATAGGTTTTTTGTTTAAAGTTCTGCCTATATATAGGCTCTAGCTTTTCTAAAACTTCGGGTTCTG
>CM037855.1:188983119-189005942 GCA_021234595.1 Delia radicum | reverse complement strand
GTTTCCAATCCAAGTTTCAAAAAAATTAACATATTTGTAATTTGCTAGTAGAGAGGTTTTCAAATACTCCGATTGAGCAAAATTTTTAGCAGTTTTTCCCCATTCTCAGGACGATAAAATTTTGTGACGTACGGTAAAGTGCATGCTAAATAGCTGGGAAGCATATACTTTGGGAATGAGGAATACCATGGGAAAATAAAAATTTTTATATTTCGTAATTATTTGTAAATTATTTTTAAAAGAATAACAAAAATATATTTTATGATTTTCAGCAAATAAATTAACTAAATTACATTTTTCTACAAATTATTGCGTTTTTTTTCGTCTACTAAATTTAGCAAAAAATTTATTAATTTTTAGCAAGGCTTTTGTATTTCTAATCCACTAAGTGTTAGCAAAACTTTTGCTGAATCTACTAATTTTGTACCATGATCCAGACCAACGGGTGTTGTGGCAATATGGACTACCCAAATTAAAAACATTTTTGCATATAAATATTGAGCGCTCGCCGTGTTTTTTGTTTCTAATCCGATTTTTCAAAAAATTAACATATTTGTAATTTGCTAGTAGCGACCGATCCTATTTTAAATATTAGGGTTTTTCCATACTCCGATGGAGCAAAATTTTTAACAGTTTTCCTAATTCTCAGGACTATAAATTTGTGACGTACGGTAAAGTGCATGCTAAATATTTGGGAAGTTATAAAGTTGGGAATGAGGAATACCATTAGAATGACTGTGAGAAGTTTATTATGAAAAACCGAAAATTTTCACGTACGACATCCGGTTGATGCAATATAAGAATCAGCATTATTTGCATTAATAGTGCGAACTAATCACAGATGTGCATTAAATGCAAAGTAGTGATGACTTTTCAAATAACCCCAATAGGATTGGCTCGTTAAAAAATGTGTTTCTTTGTTTTTATTTACATTTCATTGCAATCGTGAGAACCCATAAAACGGTTTATTCATTGTGATTACAAAAACATGATTTTGTTTTATATCCAACTGATTTGCGTTTAACTCATTTTCGATACGATGTTCCTTTTTCGACCCAGTTCTTTTAAAAGTCTATATTTTTTTACAGAAACAAAAAAAATAACTGATTCAACAACCTTAAAATCATTCAAGATCTCGCTTACAATCGCGAATAAAAAATTTGAAAAATTGTTATCCAGAAGTTGCCAAATAATTATTTAAAAAATAAATTTTTGACCCTTCTTAATGGAACTTTTTTTCAAAATTATTTAAAAATATAAAAAAGCCTAATCTTTTAGATTTTTGATTTCTATGTAGACGAAAACATATGAAACCATATTGTTCCGCTGGAAATTAGTTAATCGATTATATACATTTTTTAAAATCTGACCGACCCGAACGATAAAGTTTTCAAATACGCAGAATCTAAAATATGCTTTTTACTCAAAACGGAAATAATGGATGGTTTTTATTAAAATACTGGTAAGCATATGAAAATTATATAGTCAGTGTTGCCATATGACAGTTCTAACAAATGGTCAAAAACCACGATATTTTCCAAGAAATTTAAAAAATCGGATAACTTAAAAAATAATTGTTCATATATTTTTAAATTAAGATTTGCCTCACAAAATTATACGAAATAAAATTTTTTTTTAAATATCTTTAACCGTCTAGTACTTATATGCTGTCAAAGTTTCAACTTAGATTGCCAATATTTCACTAGAGGGCGCTTTGGGGCCAAAAAAAAAACGCAAAAATATCTTAATGAAGCACGGATTTACATATCTAAAAATGTTGGTTGAAAATATCCAGCGGATCTATGACGTGTCATTAATGCGTTACGTAGTTCCATGTTCGCTTATGCATGTAAAAGTTTTATAATATAAAAACATTTTAATATTTTCGACAAGGAATGTAAAAAAAAAAATTTAATGCGTTATTTTTATTAATTCTTAAAAAATAGAGGTCGAAACTTATTGGTATTGTTCAACGAGGTCAAAAATCGACATATATGGATCTATATTATCAATCATAATATCAATTCTAATTGAAAGTGTTGTAAATTTTGTGTTCATGCATAGATAACATATAAAAATTTCATATTTTCTGTGTAAGCATAGCTGTTAATATGAATCGAAATTTTTATTTGCATGCTAAATAAAGTCTATAAAGAAAAAACAACATATTTGTGGATTTGTAAATCAGTTATTGAGCAAAAAAGGGGAAACTGACATTTTTCCTATTTTTAAGGCAACGGATAAACTTTTTTTTTCGGGTAGGATTGCCAAAAAATTCGTATGTCCATTAAATTATTACTGTAGCAAACTTCACAAAACGATGACGCAGAAGTTTTTATTTTTGGGGCTACTTTCACGTGCAATTCTCAGAATTGCATCCCAAAATCATGTGTTGTACTGTGTAATCATCCATGTCTATACATTTCCATACATGGTCATATGTGTACATTAACGAAAATTGAGGTACTATTTATATATATGTTCACATATGAAATCTTATGAACATATACGAATACTATATTGTGGTATATGGACATGTATGACCTCGAAACACTGCATATATGTTCATAAATTGAAGCATATATGTTGATTTTTAACTAAAGTGTTAACATATTTTTTTTTCATTGTATAACCACTTACAAGGTAACAAAAGATTTTGCTGGGTAATCCCTTTAAAAAAATATTATATTTTCCAAAAATACGTATTAAGCATTTTTGAAATAAGATTATGTCAGCTAAATTTCAAGGCAAGCAAAAATCGTTGTGTCAAAAATTGTTATATTTGACATGGAATGACTCATGTACAGAAAATTACTCAGTTTTCTTTTCTAATGTGAAAAATTAGCTCTTTTCTTCCAACAACAAAAATATTTAAACATTGATTTGACAGTGTTGCCACATTAGAGTTCTGAAAAAGTTTAATAACAACAACATTTTTTAAAAATTTACAAAAATTAGCAATAAATAAATATTATATTTAAAAAAAAAAAAATCTTAACCTGTTAAGTACAAGCAATAAATATTGAGAAAGCTTTTTATGACACCAATACATCTTTCAACCATATTTCGTCAAAAAAATCCCACTGGATAGGTGAGTGTTATAAAATTTGTTAAAATTAGAGGTTTCTCGAATAGATTATTCACACTTTACTGCATAGAGAATATTTAGTATTTGGTTTATAAGCCGAACACCGAATAGTTTTGTCATTAATTTTATATAAATATTATGTAAAAATCCACTTTACGATTAAATAAATAGATAGCAATATTTTTTAAGTATAAAAATCGCAGCTACGTTTTGCAGTTTAGAGAAAAAACACAATATAAATAAAAAAAAATACAATCTTCCTAAGCAATTATTTTATAACTACTTAGTTTTGAGAATAGTTCAATTATTCGTTATTCGGCCCTACTAGCAAAAACATTGCAAATACCAAATAGTGTCCGAATATAGCGACATCTCCAGTCATAAGATTATATTGGTCAATGTTTTCTTTGACAAATTGCACTAGTTCACGAACAAAATGCACTAGAATGCCATCTCTACCAGGGGATTTGGATCTTAGCTGATTTTTCCAAAGCGTCATTTTTACCTATATTTGTAATATTCCAAATCGGCGGCAGCTATGGATTCTAATCATAGGCAACTATTGTATTATACTTTTCTATTATGGAGTACATGTTTTCATACAATCATGTGTTTATTAGTTTTGCCACCTCTATCATATACCCGAATTTCGGCGATATTGAAATTCTCATTTGAAAAAGTCTCCTAGTTAGAACTTTTCCCTTTAAAAAAACTAAATTTTCTAAAAGCTGGCAATCATTCGAAATTATAATTTTACATGATAAGAGAGCAATTGATCGAGTACTAGCACAATTATTCAATGTAAACATAATTTCTCTTTTACAAGAGAAACTTTGTCATACTACAACTAAACTCATTCTCCTACACCTGCATGGAATAGTTTCTTTTCTAGTTTGGCACACTCTTAAAGCAAAAAATATATAATTTGCCGAATTGCTGCGATGTTGAACTTTGAATCATGCCTACACTACACATACCAAATGACGACATAGAGTGTAAACAAAATTCAATCTATTTGTGTTCCTCCAACCATGATCAACTTGGTGAGGCTTTATTTACTTTACCAAATTGACTGACACTTTATAGTTAGGTCTGAATGGGACGATATTAGTTATAAATTGATTACTCATTATACGTAAATACTGTAAAGTAAATAATGTGCAAAAGTTTAACACACACACGAAAAAAGTACTTCAAAAATATCTATTACTTAAAGGGTGCACATGGAGTAAAGTTTACTAATAATAGCATAGTGTAACATCACTACCAGTAATGACACCAGCTTACTCTCCGCATTACTTTAACACAACTAATAAGGACGTACTAATAACTAGTTAAATTTACCTTTTTAATACAAACAATAAGGCGTTACCCATAAGTAATTATTTTTATCATTATTTTAAATACAAAGTAATGGTGTAAACATTTTTGGAAAATCTATTTTTAGACACATTATTTTTGCAACTCTATTAAGGACATATATAAGCACATATTTCAGATTTTTTGTAAGCTGAAAAGTAATGATATTTTGTGTAACCTCCCAGTGTAGAAACGGTAACGACATGTCATTACTGTTCTCACTACCAGTAATGACACTAGCTTACTCTCTGTATTTGTTTAACACGAATAATAAAGACTTACTAATAACTAGTTTCTTTTTCCATTATTTCAATACAAAAAATAATACGTTACCCATAAGTACTTCTTTTTATAATTATTTTAATATAAAGTTATAATCTAAAAGTTTTGGACCGTAAATAATGATTATTGCTCGTTTTTTTGAATCAAAAAATCAATCACTTAGAAGAGACATAAAAAAAAATTTATTGCACCATTATTATTATTTTTTGACAATCTTGACAATCCGTCATGATTTTAAATTTTTGATTTTTTAAGTTTTCTTCAATGGTAATGATTATTTTTGAGTAATATTAATCAGCCATAATCATTATTTTTGAGCAAAAAAATAAAACTCAAAAATAATCATTATTTATGATTTTTATTTTTTTTCGCTCAAAATAAAACTCACTTTCATGTGTGGGATGGACATATCTCAGGAAGTAGAGGGAGCTTATCGAAGATTTTGGTAACAATCTCTTCTTTGGAAGATTCTCTAGCAGATTAATGCATTCAATCATTAAGGGGTTAATTATTAATTTCAAAATAGAGCTTTTTTGCCGAAAAGTCAAATCTGGAAGCTCGATTTCCACCGTAGACGTGGAACTTTTGCTCAGTACAATCCCAAGAATCAGAAACGCGAAGCGCCCATTAATGATTTTCTTCCTTCCATACTAATCGCCCCACCCTAATATGTATATATATTTACACCTACATGAAAGTGAGTTTTATTTTGAGCGAAAAAAATAAAATCATATATAATGATATTTTTGAGTTTTATTTTTTTTGCTCAAAATAATGATTATTGCGGATTTTTTTTTATTATTACTCAAAAATAATCATTACCATTGAAGAAAATCCTTAAAACTCATAACATAATCATTATTGTGTAATTTTATTATAAAACTCATAATGATTACGGTCCCTGATTTTAGACTTATTATTTTTTCACTTCTAGTAAGTAGATAACTACTTATTTTTAATTTTTGTATGCTGGAAGTAATGACATTTTGTGCAAGTAAGTCATTTATGTTTTTATATATCAAGTATAAAATGTCAAGTATAAAATGTCGTGATAGCTCGGATGGTAGCTTGACTGGCAACCGTGTGGGCACATTTTATAAAAAATATTTTTTTTTTTATTAAGTTTAGTTTTTTTTTAAATTTATTTTTAGACTCATTATTTTTGTCCATACTAGTAAGCATATAGGTAACCACATATTTTTCTATTTTTTGTAAGATGTTTAAATGATATATCACTATTTTGCCCGATGTCACCATATAAAGTAATGAGATTTGTAATGATAATTTTAGGAAGTACTTGACATTACCAAATATATACTCTTGTAATCACTTATATGGTAATGCTTTTCTACACTGAGCAAGTCATTTATGATTTTCTCTATAAAGTATAGCAAGTCGAGATAGCTGAGATGGTAGAGCGGTTGACTGAAACCCTGGAGGACCGGGTTCGAATCCAGTATGGGCACATTTTATTATTCAATAAAAAACAATGTTTTGTTATTAAATTTAGTCTTTTGGAAATATATTTGTAGAGTCATTGTTTTCGTCCATACTGGTAAGCACATATTTTTGTATTTTTCGTAAGGTGGTTAGTAATGATATGTCATTAATTTGCGCGACACTCCATACAAAAGTTATAAGATTTGCAATGATAATTTTAAATACTTGGCTTTACTAAATATGTACTTATATAACCACTTACATGGTAATGCTTTTCTACACTGGGCGATTTAATATGAGTAGTTTATTGACGAGCATATGCTAAAGCTGAATGATTCTGACGAAATCGCAAATGAAAAATTTTATATGTTTTAATTGTTGTGGTATGAGTTATATTGTAATTGTATATAAATCATACGCAACAGGGTATTTATATGCACAATTTGGATTTTTCATGGTATCAATTATGTATCATTTTAACAACTCGCGACAATGAAAATGACATTATCGTTTCGGGGATAGAACAAGGTAGGATATATCGTAAATAAAATGTTACCACTATGGATGATAAAGTTGGTAGGTACTTCAGTACTTTTTGTGGTACTATTAGAACCTCACAATTACTATGGTACTCCTTTCACTCATTTCATACTATTTAAAAATTTATAATTTGGAAAACGTAGTTCAATGAAAAAAAGTATTACTATATAACAAAAAATATTTTCAATTTAGGTAAATTTGTGCAAAAATCTTGTGAATTGTACAACATGCATACCACGCTTTTGATGAAATAAATATCTTTATTTTTATAAATTTATTACAAATATTGGCATCGGCCAGAAAAAGCATTATCATTCGGACACTATTAGTAACTTTATATTTAGTATATACGTATTAACAATTTTTAAAACAATATTGAGCTATTGGTTCCTTTTGTAATAAATTTAAGTCAACTAAAACTGAGAAGAATATTTCAGCTGAGACTCAGTTGAGAACACCCGAACAAATTGTTCAAGGAATTTTTTTTTTTTTTAAACTTTATTTAATAATTACAACTGAGTACAAGATTACTCATTAAGTAATATTTTTCTAACGAAATTATTATAAAAAGCAGTTTGTAAGTCATAGCACACTTGCTACACTTTATAGTTGATAATTGCATTTATTGTCTAGCCAAGTCCATGGGTAATAACCTATGGAGTCTTCGACCTGTAGCCTGAGCTTCGTAGATGTTGTTGAGATCCAAATTTGTGTGGTGCTGAAGGCTTCTTGCATGTTTTTGTGCTTGGATTATTATTTCTTCTCTGACAGTGTTTACCTTAAGATCCCTGTGAAGGTCCTCATTGCGTACATACCATGGAGCGTTAGTAATTGTGAGTAAGAATTTGTTTTGAATAGTTTTGAATAAGTTGAATGTAGCTTCTGTTGGTGCAGCCCCAAAACTGGCATCCATACGTCCAAATAGGTTTGATAACTTGATTGTAAACCAGCAACTTGTTGAAAATGACAGTTGTGAATTTTGCCCAAGTAGCCAATAAAGTTGTCGATACTTTAACTTCATTTCAGTTACTTTCATTTTAACACGCTCTTTCCACTTTAATTTAGTATCCAGAGTCATGCCAAGGTACTTTGCCTTATTAAAAAAAGTGACTTGGATATTGTTTATAAAAACTGGTGAATATAGAATTTCTATATTAGTGAAGTACATATGGATAGTTTTACTTTCGTTTAATTTCATTCTCCATTGTTTCAGCCATAATGCAATGGCTGTAAGCAGACGTTTGGATTTCATTTGCTACTTCGTCTACTGTTTTTCCAGTGGTTAAAACAGCAGTATCATAAGCAAAAGTCGCTAACGTTGTCGATTGAGATGTTGGCAAGTCTCTCGTGTACAGGAGATACAAAATTGGTCCAAGTACGCTTCCTTGAGGTACTCCAGCTAAAATGGCTTTTATATCTGAGTATTCGTAGGTCTCTTTACAATTTATGCAGCAATCCCTTGTGCCATACTCGATCAAAGGCCTGGCCCACGTCGAGAAAACTGCTGAACATATTTGTTAGTATCTAATGCCTTTTTTACAAGGTCTGTAATTCTGTGAACTTGCTGGATAGTAGAGTGATATGATCTAAAACCAATTGATGTTCCGGAATAAGGTTTCTTGAATTTATAATTGGATGCATTCGCATTACCAAAAGCTTTTCAAAAATTTTTGATATTATTGGTAACAGAGATATTGGTCTGTGGGATGTTACGAGATTTTGTTGTTTTCCCGGTTTATTAACCATTATTATTTCGGCCACTTTCCATTGCAGAGGAACGTAGCGAAGGCGAAAGCAGGCGTTTACTTATATCATTCTTAATAACAGATTTGAGTTCACTGATAGTTATAGGATTTATATTATGCTCATCTATCTTATAAACTATAGAAGTACATTCAGTGTTCGTTTGCCTAGGCAATGGGCGAAAAATATTTTGAAGATGATTCGCAAACACATTTGCTTTTTTCTGAAGCACTTCGTGCCCAAGTATTGTCGTCTTTACGAATCGGTGGGATTTGGCATGCAGGTTGATTAAATTTTTTTGTGGCTTTCCAAAGACTATAGTAACTATCTTTTGTTGAAGTAAGGTTTTGCAGATAGGAAGATGTTGTTTCATTTTTAATTTTTTTTATTAAACGTTTAAGTCTAGAGCATAATCTATTGAAAACTAATTCGTTTTCAGACGTGCGTTCTTGTTGCCATTTTTTTCTTGCAATGCGTTTTTTCTTTTACAAGATCTCTAACTTCAATAGGATAAGATTTTGACGAGATTTTGGGATTTGATTGAGGCGTACTGTCCCAGGCTGCCGACTGTATAGCTCCTGTTAACTTTGTTAGTTCATGTTCTATTTGGTATTCGGTTTTCAGAGACACCTTAAGCTCTACACGTTCGTTTAATAAATATTTAAAGAGGTTCCAATTAGGTTTTTTTGCTCACTAGGTAACATCCACTGTTTTGTTCAATAATAGTATCGCTTAAGGTCAAAATACTGCTGAATGATCAGAGGGTAGTCCCTCGTAGTTTTCCACGAGAACATGTTCTTTGTGATGCCTTTAGCAACAAAAAAGTCAATGATGTCAGGTAATTTGCTATTATCTGTTGGCCAGTATGTTGGCTTAGTTCCAGAAAAAAATTGACATTTATGTATGTTTGCTGCCATTAGTAGCTCCTTGCCTTTAGGCAATGAAGTTCTTGATCCCCAGTATGTATTTTCAGCATTGAAATCTCCTCCTATGACAAAAAAGTTTCCAAGAGCCTTAAATAATAGCGAGTAGTTAGATTGTTTTATGATATGTTTTGGTGGAGAATAAATTGCTGCAATTTTGTAGTATCTATTTCCTGAGAACTGTATTTCAACGGAGCCCACTTGAAACATTTCGTCCTCTATTTTATCATCTTCATGGTGTTTTTAATAATTACTGTGGCTCCCCCTCTTGCTCTTTCTGCGGGGTGAATGGCATTATAAAAGCTATATCCTGAGATTTGAGCAAAAGTTGATTTGGTAAAGTGGCTTTCTGATATAAGTAAAATATCAATTTTTTCTTCGTGTAGAAAAATTTCTATTTCCGACATATGTTTCAAGGAATGAGTTCGTTATAATACACTCCACCATATTATTATACTTAAAATTTTGTTTGAATGCCGAAAATAATTTTTTTATGCTTTTTTTTTTTTTGGTAGTTTATGTCGGAAAAGTGCTATTTGTGCAGATGGTTAGTACTATTTTTAAAATCTCATATATATAAATTGCTTATAAGTACCACAAGCACACGTACAATGTATACATAAATAAGAGGTTACATAAATAAGAGGTTAGCCCATTTAGCGAAATTTCGGTGTCGGTTGCCTGGTGGTTGTGACTGTTGACTAATAGCCAGAAGGAATCCGGAGTGACTTGTGTTATTATTATTTTTTTTTATTATTTTATATGTAGGTGGTGCGTTGAGGTGTAATGGTTAGCGCGTTGGACTGTTACACAGATGGTCCCATGTTCGATTTCCGGTGATGACAACATCAATTCAGAAAAAATAATATGTATGAGTTTTCTATCACTTATATGTATCGCTGCACCCACCTTCGGTGTGCCCATAGCACTTAACCCCACCGAAGTAAAATAATGAATCAGGGCTATGAAACAAAAAGCTTCAATAAATGCGCCAACTCTACATCAGGTGGCGAGCAACAACTGTTCTAAGACTGATTATCTCGCGCAATTACAGTGTTGCCATGTTTGAAGCCCTTCATCTTTCACCACCTTTCATCGCTCCACTATCCCCTTTCCAAAGAAAGCAACACAGTAATTAATAGGAAGAATTTCCTGAGTGTTGCTTCTCTTAAAAAAAAAAAAAAGGTGGAAGGGTGGAAGGGGGAGCTTTCGCCAGTGGAGCACAAACACAACCCGCTATTATCTCCAAATTTAAGAGAGATAATAAAAAGCAATTTTTTCAGCTTTTGATCGTATTGTATACCGCCAATTTTAAGGCGTTTACTATACATGTAGTCTCGGACAGACACATTTTTGTGTTTTTAGAGGCGTTCAAAAAGTAAGTATATTCTTTGATAACTTTTTCAATTGCTGTATTAAAAAATATATCTTTTAGTATGATATTCTGTTGACTTCAATAAACATAATTCCGATGAGGTTTTTGCAGCAAAAAAAAGTGTAAAAAAGTTATGGTTATGTGGGAGTGGTTGCACCTGGGGTACATTCACTATCCTGCAGCCATAGCAGTTTCTTTGGAAATATTTCCAATGGGTTTGATTCACAAATGGTTAGCGTTCGAAAACGACAATAAATACAGTGAAACCTATCAAAAGGGAGTTTATTAAAATGTGTAAATTATTAAATAAATATTCGTTTGTATTATTTTAAAATAAAACATGCATACATTTTTTAATCCAGCTTCAGCAGAATGCTTGAATAGTAATGTAGGAATCATATTATAATAATTTATAAATATTTCCATAGCCATAATATGATAATATTGAGATCAATTAGGAATCATAACATGGTAATCTAATTATCACAGTATGATAAGAGAATGGTTTTTCTGTGCGTACATATATTAATTTAATTCTTCCAATCCAATTATATATTTCCTGTCTAATAACGTATGGTATAATATATTATAAGATACAATTAAATATGCCGTTTTTCCAAAAATTACGGTGGCAAGTAAAATTGTATCTTATTATACATGATTATCATGTCATACTTAAGTGTATTAAATTGTACAAATCTGGCGCACATTATATAAAAGTATATAATATTATTTTAGTCGGATAATTATTGAGCTTTATCATAATATGTATGGTATTATATATAAAGCTATATAAAATTATAAAGTAAATAGTTTTAGTATGAAGTCACATATAGTTTAATAAAAATTAGCATGGGACCATATATAATCATATCGACCACTACATATATTTGGATTATTATTATATGGCTTATGTAGTTATATATGGATTAAGATTTGCAGACATATAATAATATCAAGCACCATATAAAAAATTCTCTTAAGGAAAATTATCAAATGTATTTTTATATAATGATATAAGCCGTAATGTGACTCCACTCAAAGTCAGATATGACTTAATTATATTATATATGCTTAACCCGGTTCATAAAAGTTCTATTGAGAAGTTCTAAAATATAAAAAACGGCTTAAAGAGCAGGAACACAATTTAAAGCGGAATCTTTTAATAAAAATCGGGATGATTGGTCAGGTTATTCATGCCATACAAATCAACCTTTAAAACATTTTGTGTAGAAGATTTTTAAAATTCATTATATGTGTTAAATGGTTTAAAATGTATAAAATTTGCTTTAAGTACCCTGCGGGAAATGAAGGGTCGATTGATCCAAAGTGGTAACTCTGTGATATATGATTGGGGAGCACGTCACGAAACTAGTGAAACCAAAATTATGGTGCACCAAAAAGTGTTAATTTGGGTGAAATGTCCAACCACGTGACTATAGTTATGGTGACAAAACATTCACTGGTTGGTACCAGATATATCACGTAACTGGAGAAAAAGTAACATAACATCAAAGTGTACTGAAGCAACTACGGTCGTTGCAGTTGAAGTTGCTACTGGCCATTGAACTGGTTGAAAACCGTTAGCAGTGGATAAAAACATGGCAATTAGTACCGAAGAATGCAGTTTTCTTGACTGCTGCAAAGTGGACACAAAAAGGACACAACACTGAAGGAATTTTTTATGTACCGACTTTGTGACAGTAGAAATGAAGACGTAACACATCACTGGTTTGAAATAACTGAATACAGAACTGTTTAGACAGTGACCAAGTTTGTCAGATATGGCGATTTTTCGCCAAACGTAGCGATCTTAGAACTCGTTTGGCAAGTTAGTTTTCGAAATGCCGACTGGCGATTTTTCGAGTGAATAGCGATTTTACACATAAAATATCGCTACGAAGAAACTAACATACAAAATTAAAATGTTCATGAAGTGCTTTTTGGAAGTGTTGGAACATAAAAATTAGTAGAAATTGTTTGATAATACCAATTTTAGCAAATAAAGAAAAAACTTGCGAAAAATCTTTATTTTGAACATCCGGACTTCTTGACTAGTTTATGTACTTTTTCAAATTTAAATTGTTATAAAAAATTTAATGTTATAGTTTTTTGTTTGGGTATAGACAAAATATACTAATTTTTGTTGTGCCTTTTTGAAGCATTTTTGAACAGGTGGTATGACACGCTGTCATGGATAAGTGCAGTGACTGGTTACGGACGGGCTATTTATCAACCCGTACATAATATGACGCACTTTGAATAAAAAGTGGCAGGTTACTTACTAATTACTTTTCGCATGCCCGGCGATATGTACCCCTTAGACCAGTACAGTGGTACTTTACAAAACTATTCCACTTAAACTACCTCTATAACAGAACACATTGCGAGTAATATGTGATCAGTTTTCCTTCAACAATTTTTCTCCAATTCTACGACACGTATACCTACACCAGCCACGTGATAATTTTTTTCCCACTGGTTCTGTTGCATATCACATAAATCCTAAAATGGTCATACTTTGACACTACCAAATTCTAAATTGTCCCGTAGCATATTCATTTCAGTCCGTACTGTGATATGTTACCTTGGTCAAGTTATTCGCCACGTCACACAGTGCTCCACAGGTAGCAATTATCACCTCCTATGACAAGCCCATGTTAAAAGTACCGGTCGCGTCATATAACAAAACCGAAACTTGGACTGGTTCATACACACAAAGTTCTAGTCACGTGACCATACCAATGACTGGTCCATTTCCCGCAGGGGGTATGACGAAAAGTAAACGAAACTTTTTAAAACCCATGACAAGATTTTAAAATGAAAAGAAGTAATGACAAAGAGCAGCCTTGGTAAGAATCAAAACATTTCGTAAATATTCTGATTTTATTTAGTTAAGCCTACCTAACTTTTTTCGTGCACATCCTTTACTTAATGTTTACAACTCTTGTGGTTGTTGTCATTGTTGTTACCGATATTAACAACAATTCGCAAATTAATAAAATGTTGCTTCCTTATTGATACAATTTTGATTGAAATGGGTTTTTTATAGATTTTTATTTTAATAGTTTTATTTTCGAAATTTTATTTTGTTTAATCATTTTTAATAATTACTCCCATTTTTATGTGGTATTTAGTGCAAAATCTTATAATTTTTTTTTTTTTTTTTTTGCTTTACCATATGTTTGCTAATATTCGAAAGATTAATTTCATTATATTATTAATTTTTATCTCTCTAGTGTACTTCTAAAAGTTCTTAGGCTGGATTATACGATTTTGATTGTAGTGTTTGGTATTTAAATAGTTTGTTATCTAAAATATTTTTATGCGTATTTTGCGATTATATTTTTGCGATATGACCTCATTTTTTTTTTTTTGATAATATTAAGATTCAAGGTTTTGTATATGTTTTTTTACTGCGCAAACAATTTATGGATCCATTTATTGCAGCATCTTAATAAGCTGGTTGTTTTTTCTGGTGACATGGCATGGTCCTTCGTTAATTTGCTAACTCAATAATAATAACTAGGGCAACCAAAAAACAGCTCTAAAAAACACCCGTTAAATTTAAAAAATAAACCCTTAAATTTCTTAACTTTTCTTAAAATCGTGACTACAAATAAAACTTGTGTAAAATTTGTTCGTTCGAACTTCGCCAGTCAAACAATAGTGTCATAGTGTCATTAAGCCCCAAAGTTCAAATTGGTTTATCAAAATATAAGCTAAATTAAGAATATGACAAAGTTCAAAAATTTTCGACACTTTGAGGTAAAATATTTAAAAAAATTTTTTCTGAAGACTTGAATAACCTTTTGTGTATATGCTAACCGATATTTAACCTTGCTAAATCCATTCGCGTTAATCATTTATCTTTAACGGCGCAAAAATTGTGACTTTAAGTTTCAAGCAAATTAAAAATATTAAAATTACAGTTTTTGCTTGCATTTAATTAAAGCTACATCTATTTAGAGATCTAATAGTTTTCATCACATTTCAAAATATAAAAATACACTCACCAAACAACCACCCAAAGAATATAAAAATACACTCAAAAAAATGTTTTGTCATGTATTAGATCTTTTTAAGTAATTTTTAAAGTAAACCGCGATTATTTTGGAAACCACGCATTTTTTGCCTGTTTAATGATATCTCGTTGGGCTTAGGGTTACTTATTTGCAGGAAATCATAACAAATACTTTTGCATTCGAAAAATTAACATTAATTAATTCATTTTTATATAAGGTTAAAGTCCTTAACATTTTACTATGCCTTATCGATTTTGGTATTAACCTCATTAAAATATTGTATTTTATGTACGTTTTGGCGGAATTTAAACTGTGGTTTAGTTGTTACAAAGCGAAATGTGTTTAAAACAAACTGCCTCTGTACTCGCTAGGAACTAAAAATAAATTTTTTTGCACTTTATCAATTATGTCGGTCATGAAGATTCACTCTAGATACCTAAATATGTTATCAAGCCATGTTTTTTATAAAAAATGCGAAAAAAAGATGTAATTAACTTTGAGGCGCAATATACTAAGATACTCAGTTCACGCAATATGCTAGCCAATTTCAAATATAATTGTGAATGTCAGACGCAAAATCATACATTTTTCAATAAAAATTTACGCGAATTCATTTTAAGTTTGTGATGTCCGTATTCCGTTACTGGTGCGCTGACATCAACTTGGCATACCTACTTTTTAAATACTGTTCTCAAAATTAAATTCCAATAAACTTCGCAAAACCCATATGGGAAAAAATGCCACAAGTTTATAATTCAAAAAATTTTGGTTTCACTTGCACCCTTCAACTCTTCACCAAACAGCGGTACGGAAAATTATTATTTAGTGAATAAATCTCCTAACTCTAGTAACTCCATTTTGTATTGGTTTGGATCTGAAAGTTAAAAACTTAAGAAAAAAAATTAAATGAATAAAAAAACTCTTGTAAGTTTTCTAGAAATTTTTTTTAATTTTTTTACTTTTAAATGGCCATCAATTCTTTAGGTGAAGACTCTTCAACGTGAGACTTTCCATGTAATAGCTTTTGAGTATAGTCTTCCAAACCATATTTAAAAAAACCTTGAGAAATAAGAGTAGTCGGTATCAGCAGGTGTCGAGAATGTTGTGCAGTAAGCTCAACAAAGCTCAAGTCTTTATAATTGTATTTAGTCTGAATAGTTGTATATACTGTTTCCAATAAATAACAAGCTCTACACTCAAAAAAAAAAAAAAATTAGTTAGCTGAGTCAGCAAAATTTAGTCCGGAGGGTGCTTTTAAAAAAATTTGTAATGTCAACAATATCTTTTTAGGAAGAATAAAGGGTCCGCCAACTAACGTTTTTTTTCAACTAGCGCTTATTTCGTGAATGGTAACACATTAGCTCATGTCTGATTTGACAGATAATTAGGTTTTATCCTTCCGCTGAACGAATATGGTCGTATGTTCGTTATCTTGTGAAAAAAGTGAAAGAAACTGGCATCCTCATCGATAAACCAAAGCGTGAAAAGCCAAAAACAGTGCGTACACCCGAGAATATTGCTGCTGTGGCAGAAAAGTGTGCGTGAAGCCGCCATCAACATCAATTCACCGTCGTTCTCAACAATTGAACATTTCGGAGACATCATTGAGACGAACGAATAAAGACCGTGGTATGACGCCATACAAAGTCCAATTGGTTCAGGGAGTTCAAAAAAAAAAGTTATTTGGCGGACCCCTTTATATGTACATGCAGCAAAAGTTTTGCTAACACTTAGTTGATTAAAAATAAAAAAAAATCTTGTTAAAAGTTAAAAAATTTTTTTCCTGAATATTAGTAGACTAAAAAAACTTAAAAAATTTGTATAAAAATTATAATTTAGTTAATTATTTGCTGAAAATCCTAACAATTTTTTTGTGATTCTTTTAAAAATAATTTACACTGACTTACAAAATATATAGTGTTCATACTCCAACATTGACGACATAAATTAATTTAATATCTAAAAATATATAGAAATATAATATAACACACACAACATTTTCTTGCAACTACTTATATCAATGGTTGTCTAAATGATGGCATATTTTAAGGGAAGACAAATGGCTTAGATGATTCAGAAACGAAACGAAAAAATAACAAAATATGACATATACAACATATACATATACAAGGAAACATAAAAAATTACCTAAGATGTGTGTCTTTGCCGTTCGCTTTAGTCTGTCTATCTGAACGTTTATTTGTTTGCAATTTCAAATTGCCAGTTGTACCACCCTACACTAATAATCACTATATAAACCTTTAGTTTTCATATACACATTTAATCTTTATTTGATTTAAATACTTTATTTTGTCTTTAATTTAATTAATATCCAAATATTTTCACAAGCCGGTGACAACACAAAAAGTAATTTGTTTTAATCCACAATCTTGTTTTATGTATTGTAAAAAAAAAACAGATACAAAAATCTATGATTGGTTTTATATATGTCTTACAAGAGATGTGCTTTTCAGTATAATTTTCCTCTTCTCTACTACATCTTGACAAGCAGCGACATCTACTTCATTCTGCGTATATTTTTCAATCTGGTTTGATCCACACTTTGAATGTGCTTAGCAGCACAAATTTTTTAGTAAAATAAATTAGTAAAATATTAGTAAAATTTTATAATAATCATAACTTCAAAATAGTTAAGTGCTAAATAAGTATAACAAAAAGTTTAGCTGAAAACATAATTTTAGCAAAAATTTGCTGAAATACTTTATTTACAAGACGTTTTACAAACTTATTTTTTTTTGAGTGTAGTTTATTTTTGGTTGCCCTAATAATAACAATAAATTAGTTTATGATATTAAAAGTGTCAGCAAGAAAAATACTGCTGTCATAAATTAAATTAATGGAGAGAAAAACACTATTGTTATACTGAGGAGATCTTTATAATTGGAGATTTACGTGTTAAACCTCAAATGCATGAAATTTAAAATTTTATGCAACATATTTTGTTAATAAGCAGTATTTTCAACTAAAAATTAGTTCTTACGACTAAAAAATTTACAGTTACATGGCATTATAACATACAAGTGTTGACTGTACCAGACATAGGATATCTGCTGAGCGAGGCTAGAAATACAGACGCTTTTTCAGAGATTACAAAAAATTTATAAAATTATTTGAAATGTAATGAATCAGTTGTACTTTATTGGTCGCAACATTTAGTAAACGAATAGGCAAATAAAGAAGGAGACATGGTTGCTGGCTACCCGAGTAAAAAAATTATATATGGGCTTGAATTTTTTCATCTTAAAATATATTATAACATGTGATTCGATATGGTGTCTTGCAGGCCATATCTTATTATTTGTTTCTTATATGGTAACATATATAAAGATATATTTTATATATTGACCTTTATAAAATAAGATATTAGAGAAATATGTTATACATAATGAGATATAGCAGATCTATTGTCATATATATAGTAATACATTATCATATTTATAATAATATGCAATCAAATATGGGGGCGATATAAGCTATATCATTCAAGATATAAAATACATACTGCCTTACACCTATATTGTTTATGTGTGATCTAAGATGTTATTATATATGGTGCCATATTTATAATACAACTTAATATATAATTATATATGAGATTAAATGATGTAAAATATAATTATGTAAGATTCCCTGTAAGACACAAGCTTAAAAACTGTTCTTCAGATATGATTATATATGGTCCAACATCATTAATATCACGATTTAAAAAAATAGACATGGAGCTTTATATCAAGTTCTATATGACGCTATATGTGTTCTTATTAAATTTTATCCCAAAATAAGGGCCCATATAATTGCATCTGTTTGTATGAGATTAGATCTAATCTAATGGCGCGATAGAATTGTATTGGTATGTATCAGTTTTGTATCAAATTGTATTAGTTTATATCTAAACTGCTACAAGAGATATAATTATATAAAAACCAGATATTTTTGTATACAATATTTTGACGTGATATGATAATAATATATAATTTAATGCAAACAAATACACAGCCTTGAATGTCCCTGGTCCGAAAAAAGGAACACTGTGTCAACATTGACACAGTGACACAGTTGACAGTTTTAGTTTTGCTATTTCGTATCAACCTAAAAATCTGTTAAGGGTTAAAAACACTAAATTTAAATATAGTCTACAAGAATTGAAAACTTGTATGGCAGCATAGGGTTATAACTATTATTTGAAAGTGTAACTTAATTTACTTTACTTTAAAATGTAAAAACCACTGAATTCTATGACTCAAAATAAATTTATGTGTCCCGTTGTTTTGGTGTGTCGTTTTCAACCTTTTCGGGTCATTTTGAATACAAAAATTTAATTTTTTCACGTTTTTAACCGTTTAAAGTTGCATTAGTGGACTAAAATTATATTTTAAATTACTTTTTACGTATTGTGCTCGTTCTTTTGCGAATTTTGATGACCATATCGTGAAACAACGCTATAAATATTTTTAGTATCAAAATCCGAGAAAGACGCAAAATTGTAAAATTTGTGTTCGAAACATTATATTTTTTGTTTAATTAAACAAAAAATTGCGGTCGAACTTCAAAGGGCTTATGCGCAAGCTTTTTGAAAACCGCGAAAAAACTAAAAAATGTGTTTTTTTATATTTTTTTATGGACTGTACTGCTAGGATAGATAAAATTTGACAATCGCATAAAAAATAAAAGTTATAACTAGGGACAGGAACTAAATGTAAATAAATAAATAGCAAACAACAAAAAAAAATAAATTAAGTTTTAATTCAATCTCATGGTTTCCTTGAAATACAAAGTATATAGAGATTAGATAAACTTAAATAAAGTTTTTATTTATATAAATATAATAATTTTTGAATATAGAAAATGACCCCGCTTATAGTCGACGGCTGTGATCGCCTCATGTTTAAACAATATTATTTTTTTTTGTTGAAATATTGATTTTCTGAGCTTGTATCACAATTTGTTGGGGTAACACAAGCCATATCCATATCTCTCCTTCTAAAAATCTGAACTAGGATATTGAGAGTTTCGAAGAAAATAAACAAAAAAAACGTGAAAATAGAAAATTCATTATATTTCATGTTTGAAATCAATTCGAATTATAATTTAAAGTTAGTTTGTATTGCTTAATATTTTTCTGCATACGTTTCGCGAAATAAAGACAAAATTTTAATTATTTAGATTAAAAAACCACTACAAACTGTTTCTCTTAGTCCGAGTTTGCACATAAAATTTACGACAACAATTAAAAGGGGCTTGAGCGAGCAGTTTGGATCCTCTTTAGTCTATGTGCCGTTGGCCAAAACATAAAAATAAATTTGAAAGTGACTTTTTTTTTACGAAAAACTTAATGCAATGCAAATAGACATTAAAGCAAAATAAGGTTAAAAATATGCATAAAAAAATAAGGATTTTTTAATTTTTCAAAGAGAAGCAACACTCAGGAATTCTTCATATTAATTAAGGTGGTGCTTTCTTGGGAAAGGGAATAGTGGAGAGATGAAGGTGGTGAAAGATGAAGGGCTTCAAAAATGGCAACAATGTATGCGCGAGTATGAAAGTCTTAGAAACAGTAGTTTGCTCGCCACCTGCTGTAGAGTTGGGAATTTATTGAAGCTTTTTTGTTTCATAGCCCTGATTCATTATTTTACTTCCTTGGGGTTTAAGTGCTATGGGAACTCCGAAGGTGTGGGCGCAGCCATACAAATAAGTGATAGAAAACTCATACATATTATTTTCTAAATTGATGTTGTCGTCACCGGGAATCGAACCGGGACCATCTGTTGTAACATTCCCACGCGCTAACCATTAACCACAACGCCCACTTCAAACAACATAAGTCAAAAATATGTATTTAATGCAAAAAATGCTAAAATATATGTATTATAGCAAAATATGCAAAAATAGGCACCTGTGATTCGCAGTGATATTTGTTTACCCTCTTATCAGACTTAAGGGAAAAAACATACATTACATGAACTCCCGATCCCTGTTTATAAATCAAATACTGATATTTTACAAAATGTTTACAATTGTACAAGGATTGTTAAAAACTGCAACATAAACAGTTTTTTTAAATTAAATATTTCATGTTTGCTTTTTTTAACGCAGACACATTTAAGTTAATCGCTGAAAATGTAAAAAAAAAATCATGATCATTATTAATGATTTCAATGGGCAAAACTGGAAAATTATTTCAAAAGACCCACACACAAACAATTAACGACAAATAAACAGAAAACATTCACTTTTTATTCATATGCTAGACATGGGACACAAAGAACATAAGACTAAGAAGAACCAATGTACTCAACATCTGTTAAATTTTATATGCCAAACTGGTTTTAAGAGAACAGTTTTTAAAGGGTTTTTATGAATATCTTTTAAATATATATTATTTTTTTTTATTTAATTATACCAAACTTATGCAGAGAATACATAAAAAAACACAAATTAACTTTAAAAATTATTTAAAATTACTTAAAACATGAAAATATTATTAATTAAAAGTACAACTTTTTTACAGTTTTATTAGTTTCTCGAGGATTATCGAGATTTTATGTAATTTTTGATTTCCACTAGCTGTCAACCTCCGTATATTTACAAAAAACAAAGCAAATCAAACATATTAGCTAGGTTGATACTAGATATCGATCTGGCTAAAGATCTCATCAGAAAGCGACGTTTTAGAAAAGTAGAGCTTCCAAAATAGGCATATTTATCATCAATTGTGATCCATTCTTGTCTTCTTAGTAATCGCACACGTTACTAAACTTGAAGACCAAATATGTTCTATATACAAATATATATAAAACATTTGTTTTTAATCTGGCTCAAGTAATATTTTTTACAGTTGTTTTGTGTTTATATATATCGAGATTATTTTTTATATTTTTAGTTTCTAACGAGCTTTCAACATCCGTATATTTACAAAAATAAAGCAAATCAAACATATTAGCTAGGTTGACACTAGTATTTCGATCTGGCTAAAGATCTCATCAGAAGCCCGAAGTTTTAGAAAAGCTAGAGCCACCAAAGTAGGCAGAACTTTAACAAACAACCCACTAATCCTTAATTTATCTCCATTCTGGTCTTCTTAGTAATCACACACGTAACTACGGTATTTTTCGCCACACTCAAAAAAAAAGTTTGTAAAGTCAGCAAAATTTTAGTTAGGAGGGTGCTTGCAAAACAAATTGCTAATGTCAGCAAAATGTCAACAAATTAGTAGATTCAGCAAAAGTTTTTGCTAACACTTATAATAATAAATAATTAATATTTTTTGCTGAATTTTAGTAGACTGAAAAAAACGCAAAAATTTGTAGAAAAATTGTAATTTAGGTTAATTTAATGCTGAAAATCATAAAACATATTTTTGTGATTCTTTTAAAAATAATTTACAATAATTACGAAATATAAAAATTTTCATTTCCCACATTGACGACATTGAATTAATTTAATATCTCAAAATATATACAAATAAATATATATAACATAACAAAAATTTTCTTTCAGCTACTTACATCAATGGTTGTCTAAATGATGCATCTTTTAAAGGACGCAAAGGCCGAAAATAATTATAGAAACAAAACGAAAAAATAACGAAAACAAACGAAAAAACAACAATTTTTGCAATAAGAAAAAGGAACCATAAAATCTACCTAAGATGTGTGTCTTGTCGTTCGCTTTACCTCCTGTCTACAAGTCTGTATATGTTTGTTTGCAATTTGACCCACACTAGATTATAATCTATAAACATTTAGTTTAGAAATACATATTATTTATTATTTTGTCTTTTATTTAATTAATAGACAATTATTTTCACAAGCCGGTGACAACCGCAAAATTTAAGTTGTTTTAATCCTCAATTTTGTTTTATGTATGAAAAACAGATACAAAAATCTTCCATGGTTGATTTTTTTATGTCTTATTAGAGTTTTACTTTAGTATCATTTTCCTCTTCTCTACTACATCTTGACATGCCGCGACATCTGCTTCTTTTTGCGCATATCTTCAATCTGGTTGTCGTCCACACTATTAATGTG